>JAYMTE010000571.1:0-17111 GCA_036897545.1 Pelargonium fulgidum
TGTGAAGAAACTTGAAGTTGAAGTGGGCCCCTTAACTGGATTGCCTGTAAAGATGGGTAGAGGTATTGTCAATAGGCTTTCTTCTGGGCCCGAGGTTAAGAAACTCTGTGCTTCTGCAGTGGAATCCCTGGACACTATGCTCTCTAATAGTGTCTCATGTCCGTTACCAAGTCCTGTAAACCAAGGTAACCCATTCTGCATGAACTTTCATTAAGACCAATGAACTATTTGAATTTCCATGAATTTGTTATTAAGAGGTGAATCTGTATAGCATGATGAATAAACATGTATATACTTTTTGTAGTTGTTTGAATTTATCTGACTTCTCTAGTATCTAGGATTGAGCTTGCAGGTTGTTCACTTTTCTTCATTGCATATTAGTCTCTTAATTATTAGTAGATAGGTTTCTTGAATATTGAGTCTTGATGGTAGCTATAACATTTCCGCTGTTGTGGCTTTCACATTTGCAGATTCAGGATCAATGTCTCCAAACATTGTCAGATTTGAAGATGTACGTGCAACATCCCTAACTGTGATTTTGGGTTCTGACAGCCCCCCTTTACCAGAAAATATAAACTACACCATGTGGCACCGAAAAGCTCATGATAAGAATTATCCTGGAGAACCGACTTGTATACTGTTTGTACCAGATACAAGGTTTGTTGTCTCCGGTTTAACTCCAGATACAGAGTATCAATTCAAGGTTATAGCCCTTAACGGTCAAACAGAATTGGGTGTGTGTGAAGTTCGCTGCTCGACAGGCAGGTGCCGGAATGTAGTGCCAAACGATGTGGTATTAGAAAGAAGTCAAAGCCCTGCAACCAATTGTAGCACACTCTCTAATCCTTCGTCGGTGGAAGATGAATCTAATAGTGATACTTCCTACAGCCATGAGGATGATAATCCAATGGACAATTATAGTTACCGTGACACTGATAAAACAGCATCTGCAAACTTATCCAATGGTGCTGTTATAATCTCCGCCGGCATTGCTGGAGGAGCTCAGGCAGCAGCTTCAGTACCTTTGTTGAATAATGAACATAATCGAGGGATAGTCAGCTCCATCCCCAATTCCGATGCTCCAAAAACTGAAGCAATGAGTTTGAATAATGGATCAGATACCCCAGTTAAGACCGGCATGGAATGTGTGCCCTACGTGGGCAGCTCAGAAGCTGGCTTGCCCATTACACCCTCTAAGTTGGAAATTTTGAAGGACGGACAAGGGAGAGGCAGGAAATCCAAATCTAGCAACAAGAATCTGGAAAATGGATCCGGTAAAGGAGAGGATCCGCAAGATGGCAGCACATCGAAAAAGGAACTACAGGATGATGAGTGTGCAGTAAACGGTGTTTCGGATAGGGACTTTGAGCATTACGTGAAGGTGATAAGATGGCTAGAATGCGAGGGGCATATAGACAAGAACTTTAGGCAAAAATTTCTGACATGGTACAGTTTGAGAGCAACCCCAGTGGAGGTAAAAATTGTGAAGGTTTTTGTTGATACCTTTCACGAGGATCCAGCATCTCTAGCTGAGCAGCTCGTAGACACCTTTACGGAAAGTATTTCATGCAAGAGATCATCAGTTGTGCCTTCTGGGTTCTGCATGAAGCTTTGGCATTGACAGTGGCTGGACTAAATTTGGTATTTTAGATCAATCAAATTGAATTTACATGCAAACTCAACAAAAGGTTTGTGTGGCAGTAATTCTTTAGACCATAACATTCTTCTTCATTTGACCATCACCTATTTTTCTGATTAGAATTTGCCATTTGTTATCTGTCATGTAAGAAGATCAGAATTCATTTCCTTATGTAGAACTGTTTCTGCTCATTCCTTGAAATCTATATATAGCTGGCTTGTATGTCAGATCAGAGTTTGGTATTCTTTGTAAATAATAATGCTCAACTATTAGACTGAAACAAGATCCTAAGTTATATGATATGATATGATATGATTTCTTGTTATATATGTCAGATCAGAATTTGGTATTCTTTGTAAATAATAATGCTCAACTGTTAGACTGAAACAAGATCCTAAAGTTATATGATATGATATGATATGGGTATAATATAACTTTAGGATCTTGTTTCAGTCTTTCTTTTTTTTTTTTTTTTTTTCTTTCCTTTTTTTTTTTTTTTTTTTTTTTAATATTTAGCCAACATTTACCATTTGGCTGAGGATATGAGATAAATGGAAGTGTGAATTTGGCCTCTTTGTCAGTTATTCAATGTGTTTAAGACATTGGAATGTAGTGATTCAAGGCAACCCAAAACCAGTCCTTCATGAATTGATAAATGTCAATTCATTTTATGACCACAAAATGATGCAGGACCAGTTTTAGATATTTTAGTACTGAATATTAATGTTTGTTTATATATTTTTGCAATGAAGCACATAAGAAGGCAATGCTCTGCTCCAGAAACAATAGTTTGGTACAAGAAATGAACATGCCACCTCCTTATAATTCTTAAATTTTTATCACTCACCTTTAAATACAAAGATAATTCATCTACCTATCAAATTATATATACTTTTCATAGCTCAGGTTGTGGCCCAAGAATACTAGACTTGATTTGCTTTTCTTTTTTAATAATAACTCACAAACAAGTATTCTCTATGACTCAACATAATCATTTACAGTAGAGCAATCAAGAGAATCAAACAAAATTAATGTACAGAAAGAGGGACAATATGTCTTCTTTAGTGTGTTTCAAGGACAGAAATCCTTTTTTTAAAACAGTCAAGGACAGAAATCTTAGTTTTTTACATATTCAACTGCAAGATACGGTATACAAATGATAAATGGAAACATATCAACGAGGCCACACAACAAATGCACATACCCGAGACTTCTAAATCCATATGTTCTTTCACTGTTGAGCAAAATCAGATACACAATCAAATACAGAACACCCAAATCCGCCAGTTCAACCAGTAACTAGTAAAGGCCATGGTTATACAAGTCATTGAATGCACAATACAAAAAACTCTGAGAAACTCTCAGATGATCTGAATCGTTTAGGTACTGCGGATGAGTTTCTAGCATCCCAAGGCCTTCTGCTCCAAAACTCCCATCTATGAAAACATACAACTGTAAGTCGGATAACATCAAGTTCCGCCAAACAAGGATAATACTTATTCAAAAGTTATAGAAACTGTTGAGCAAAAAGACTAAAATACATAAAATTATACTATCCTTGAACAGAAAAGTCAAAGGAAATCCAAAAATCTACTCAAGGATATGCCCCCTAAAGCAATAGCTGAGAGATGCAAGAGAGACAACCCTAACACACAAATGACTGAAACTAGTAAACTAGTCCTGCACTTTTCTATTGTTCCTTCCTCATCAAAGAAATAAAAAGATAGCAAAGAATGAACATCATCGCAGAACGTTACTCCTCTTTCTACAACCAAAATGGTGCATTTAATGCATATAATAGCTCCAACTGAAGCTGGGTGGGTAGACCTGCTCTTCCCCAAAAAGGCCAAAGTTTCGACAATATAAATCTTGCAGCCTGACAATGCAAAAACAAATCTTTCCTTGTTTCACTAGTACAACATAGGAACTTATCCTTCAGCATGACAATAGCATTATCATATTCTCAACATGTATAAACTAGGAAGTAACTTAATGAGTAAGTGTTAAGAAACCAGAATACTCCCTCTAAAATATGAGTAATTGTGTTAGGAAAACAGAATAGTCCCTCCAAAATAAGTGTCTTGTTTTATTTGCATTTTTGTCCCAAATAAGTGTCTTGTTTTCTTTTTAGGAAGTTAGTTATGCATGACTTACCAATAATGTCCCTATAATAAGTTAGTTAGTATCCCAAAAAAAAATTTCAAAATAGAAAAGAGGACATTGAGACGGAGGGAGTATTAGAGAAAAAACCCCTATGAAAATGACTCACCAAACCCATACCCAATCAATCAAATCTAGATCAAGTCCATTTAGACTAGAAGGACTCTAATTCATTTCCATCCAACAAACACAATAAATATCGAGTTCATATACAACTCTTACGAACTACAAAGTTACTCATTCATCCACCCTTTATTAGCACGTGTGAAATGCAAAAATTTAAAACTTAAAAATCGTTCTTACATTCCACCAAGTGGCATTTACTCTCTAGCCTTTAAACCATAAAGCACCAGTTTTATAACAACTAACAAATATATATTACACGGACACAAATATTGGACACGCGGTACGTCGCAACATGGATACGGCGACGAGCAATTTTCATATAATTTACACACAATACGTTATGATATGTTTTATAAAAATAAATAAACATATAAACATCATTCGAAAATAAATAAACATATAAATACATTATGCATATCTTTCATACAAAACTCACGTACGATAAAAAAAAAATACCATACAAAAATATATGTCCATAAAATAAAAATTATAGCCAAAAGATAATTCTAGTACATATATTATATTTGTTTTGATAGAATAGAATTATATTAAAGAAATACAACCCCATCAATTAATAAAACAAATAAAGCAGAAATAATATTATACATAATAGACAGACCAATTTGACCCTTTAGAATGGAATTCTATTGAAACTAAACTAATTTTTATAAATTAACTTACTTTACTTTCAGTTATGCATCCTTTTCTATCTATACCCTTTCATGCGAATTCATTACTTTTCCTCTTGGATACTTATTTGGAGCGTATAGTATCGAACTGCTGTCAGACACGTACGGGACATGGGTACACTAGTCTCCTCAACATATCCGTGCATCAGAGCTAACAAGGCTTCTAATCTGGGTACATACATAGACATTCGTAACTGTACTCCTCGGATGATAATACAGTAAAAAATGCACTAGTAGTCTGGAACACACCAAGATAGTAGTTGCAATTTGCTTCCCATACAATATCATGGAATGGACAAGTCTCACCTTCACTCAAGGTTTTAGCCCAATTATATCAGTTGGCATGAAACTTCACAAAACAAAGTTACAAAAAACAGTCATACACATCTGTTCTGCAGAGACACACAATGTAGATCTACAATAATACTTGCTAACCCGCCAAATGTAATATTTGTTACACTTAATCAGATACTTATACTAGAAAAACAGCCACCATCGAGCTGGATATGTTCAAAAGTGGCTGATGACAGTTACTCCTAAACAGATTGAATCATAAAACAGATAAACTCCTTAATGATTCAATAACAAAAACATAGAAATCATATCCCCCTCATCCAAGAGCAGCTATTATCCTCGATTACCAACATACAAGCCAAGTAAATCAAACTAACTCATCATCCCAAACCCAGCCCTAAGGACACTAGAAATATTTTATAACGGTAAACCATTAAAGAAGCAATTAATAATCTGGGATCCCCTAAACAAGAAGTGTAATACTGAAAGGAACAAAGTACAATGTAACAACACATTATGCAGAGATTTGAGTTCATTTGCAATAGGAAAAATACATCAAACAAATAATTCCTTTTAGTCTTATTTCACTTAAGTGAAGAAAGCTGGCACAATTGAAACTGTCATGCAGTAATAATGCATTGGATCAAGGAGCAAAATTAAATGCCGAAATGTTTCCTCAGGACCAGTAGACAGTTTACAGTTATCTCTAAGTGACACCATATGGGTTGACAAATATGCTTTCCTGGAAATATATTTATCAAGGCAACCTTGCAGGTCCTATAAATCATTCAACTAAATAAATAAAATTTTAAAACTACAATAGCTGGAAAGTTCTTCGTGTTTAGTACACATTTCTCTTCCTCGACTCTATTATACCTAACCTTATCACTTTTGTTACATCAAGTATTATCATGTCTTTCCTTACTACTTGCTGCGTTAACTATCTTGAGCAGGTAAAAAGAAAAGGAAACCTAGATGAATCTAGGTATTTACCCATATTCCCTAAAGTTTCTCTTAACTGAATTCTCTCACATTTCCTTACAAGATATCACTAATCACGGCACACTGCACATGTTCAAACTGCCTTAATCGGTTTCTCCACATCTTATCTTCAATTGAAGATGCCAACTTTCCCTTGAATAGCCTCAATCATAAAATTATATTTCATAGTGTTAGCAGAAACTCACTGAAGCAATATCATCTCAGGTATCCCCATATATGACTTTGTAGCACCTTTGGAGCTTAATATTCTAGCCATTGAACATAGATAGCTAACCCTATAATTTTTCTTTCAACTTGACAGGATTTCATTTATCACAAAGGACTGAAGCTTTCCTCCACTCCAACCACCCTGAACTAATACTTCTAAAGGCATCGATAAAAAAAATACAAGCATTTGATTCTCCATATCCCCTTCATGAACTTTAATGATTGCAAATCCTCAGTTCAAAATATGGAATCAGATTTGGAACCAAGGATTTAATCATGTTTTGGCCTTAAATTCTCTCGTAACAATGCTACTTTGGCATGAAATACCACTTGAATTCTCAACAGAATCCATAAGAAAGTGATATGATTTGCAAAAAAAAAAAAAAATGAAATGTTTCCTGGTTGCACCTCTGATTTGAGAATATACTCTCCAACTATAAAACTCACTTTTAGAACAGATTTTGGGAAAGAACCACGGCTTGTCATAATATCCAAAGCCTACCAAGGAGTATCCTTAATTTGTTCCTGCCTCTAAATTCCATGTCTTGAAACTTAGAGACACTTGGATTATAAACTAACTAGTTGAAGGATCATATTATAAAGTAAGCCAACTCAACTGAACTAAATAAAACCTTAATCAAACTTAATTCAAATTAGCGCTACCCAGATAATGAAAACCCATACAATTGCATTACCTCTCCAACACCTAATTTTAAAAACCTATAAATTAGTAGATGCCTTGCAAAATGGGTGGAATACAGAATATTCTCAATGCATAAAGTAAAGTATCTGAAGAAATGCACAATTTGGAAAAAAGTCAAGAAATTGAAAGCAAAAAAGACAAACCCTAACCTTGAGAAGCTCAATCAATCTACCGGTTCCTCTCCGCCGGCAACGGTCGGTTAAACCCACCCCTACGGTTCATATACTGCCTTGGCTGTCGCTTGGTCACGGCTCTCACGCCGCTCACGTCAGCGCCGGGAACAGGCTTCCCTTTGGTCGAGTCGAACCCGACTGGAATCCCCAATTTCTTCATCATCTCAACCTCATCCTCATCCACCGCCATATCCTCCGTCTCTCCTACACTACCGTCCTTCAGCTGCTGTTTCTCCTTCACAATCCCGTCAACGAAGTCCGATACTGCCTTCTCCCTATCCTTCTCGTCGTCATTCTCGCGGCGGTGGCGCTTCCTCTGGGGCTCCGGTGTGGGGGTCCGGTGGTGCTGGTGGCGGCTGCTGCGGCGGTGAGACCTGTCGTCCGGTGAACGAGTGCGTGAGCGATGCCGGTCCGGGGAGCGCGTGCGTGAGCGGGTGTGGCGGGATCGGACGCGATCCGGTGTACGGGACCTCTTGCTCCGTACTCGGTCGCGATCTCGATCTCGGTCCCGGTCCCGTTCGTCTTTGTCCCTCTCTCTATCTCGCCGACGGTCACGGTCTCGGTCGCGAGCCCTGTCGCGGTCGCCCATGGAGTGTGAGGAAATTGTGTTACATGGGGGTTTAGTTTGGGGTTTAGGATTTATGCTAGGGTACGAAACCAACTATTCTTTTTGTTTTTTTATCGCAAAAAATAAATAAATTACTACTTCAAATTAAACTATAACATACATGATAAAAATTTAGGGTTCGAAAATCAATTCATTCAGACAAGTTTGACAAAGAGATCGATGACTTAATTAACTCTTGATTAATCGGTTCGCAAATCAACTCACGAACATGGAAGCAATACTACCAAACTGAGTCACAATGGATAAAACATCACGAACAATTAAATCAAAGACAATGGAATCCTCTCTATCAGCATGTATAATCAAATTAAAATAACTTGAATCATCTCTAGTTTGAAGAACATGAATAACTAGCATTGGTTGTATTTTGAGCTTAAGACGACCATGTGAAGGATTTTGCTAAATGTCTATCGCCACCACCAGGTCATTCAACTCATTTGGCAACAAACTTGAAAGCTGGTCTTAGGGTTCCAACCAAACTACCACATTCTTTTTCCCATCAACTGTCATTACTTTTACAAACCTCCTACTGCTTTGTGCGCACACCAATCAAAAATCCCACCGCGCATCTACAATGATGTTGCTCCTAGCAACACATTAATTTGCTATCAAAGCAAAAACTCATTGTCTTAGTGAGAGTGACCACAATTTGCTAACTGCAAATCTAAGAAACCGTTGTGATTATGAAAATCAAGAGTAAAGACACTCATACGGAAACTCTGCCTACCTCTCAAAACAACAAATTCATAAAAAGAGAGTTGCCCTACTCTATATTGTTTTGGGTTGTTGGCTCTTATAAATTTCATTCAGGTGTAACAGTTAAATGTAGAATGAAATTACTAACACATCATTGCGTATCATATTTCATATTTTCTTTTAAGGAAAATGTCTAATTTTAGATACTAAATTGGATAGTTCGGGCGCATCTCATGGCTTAGGGAGCGTGTAATGACTCCAGACGGTGTCGAACGTTCTCGGGTAAGTTTCTTCTGCACATGCTCTTAAAGTGCGTCTTGTAGCTGTGAAGCTTGGTTACGTGGTGCTCGTTCTACTTATTGTGCCAATTCTAATGGAAGCAAATATAAAAGAAAATAGAAATGACAAATAGTGTGGATTTGTCCCGGTTGTAATAGCCCATATTTTAGGTCAACAATTATTGACCCTCTTGGTTTTGTGTGGGCAACCAGATATGGGGGATGTAGGAAGTCCAAGTCCTACTCTACTATCCATTGTTTTCATTGATGTTGGTGTGTGTTTTGGCATTTTGTTTCCATTTTGAGTGAAGGTCCCTAAACTTAACCAAGACTTTTTGTGACCATTTCCTTTTTGTCGGACACAGCATTTAAGCCCTACAAATAAATGCATATTCAATTCATGGGAGCTACTTTCACATGCAAATGTATCCACCATTCTCTTCTACGTTCCTTAACTTTATGTAAAAATGTATAAACTTCTTATTTCTAACCATATGGAGTACAAAAAAGTTGAACTTGTCACCATAGGTTTTTGTTTTTCTCAATGTTTGACAATTATTGCATTACCCATAACCCATGATTTAAGCTTCGACATCAACAATATGAATCACTAGCAAAGAGAGGCATCAAATAATATGTGCGCCACATGCCATGTTTCTTGCAATTTGTTGATTAATGATACTAAATAATTTATTTACATCTACTTATTTTATGAACCTCATTAACAAAAACAAGTTATATGTAAAGAGTTAATTAATTTTGTCTCTATTGGATCAGTAATTATTTTGACTTTAACTTCTGGCCTCAAAATCATATGATGGTAGTACTTATATTTTTAATTTTTTAATTTTGGTCATATTAACTTACTATAACAGATTGACCACCGCTATGTCAGCCCACTCATCCACGCCAGCTGTCACATCACCTAAGATCTACCACGTCACCACTCCAACCTTGTTTTAATGAAACGGTGGTATTGTCACCGACCAACAACCAACGTCCAACTTTGTCTCCACTCCCTCTTCTCCAAACACAGTCCTCCATCGGCATGCACAACCCTCACAACTGCGAGCACAACAACATCGACCTCCATCTCCTCCATTATGAGCTTGATCTTTAAATTTGTTTTAACCTAAAATAGTCTCTAAGTTTTCAAATATTAACCCAAAAATAGTTGGCCGTTAGATTATTTTTCAATTATTTTGTTGACGGTGTTGGCCACATAAGTCGTTTAATACAACTGAACTGTTACGTGAATAAAATAAATGAATAAGAATAAATATTTAATATATTTTAAATTTACGTCAAACCACTTAATGAAAATACTAACAAAACAACTATTTTGAATCCATATTGAAAATTCAAAAATATATGGGAAGTGGGAAGCACTAAATTGATCAAAGTAAAAGAAATTTATGTATTTTAACCTTTCTTTTAATTACTCATATATTTATTCTATAATTCAATTTATGTACTTTAATCATTCTTTTAATTACTCATATATTTATTCTATAATTCAATTTATTGGTTAACTTTAAAATCATAATAGTTATTTGTATTTTTTAACTATAATTATTTTTATAAACATTTTTATCCAAACAATTAAACTGTTTTCTTTTTAGAAAGAGTTGAAGTACAAAATTGATCTTCACATCTTTCTAATCATGAGTTATTTTTTATTTCAAACACCCTCTCAAACAACAGAGTGGAATGTTTTGAAAGTGAATATAGATAATCTATAATTAAATAAACAAATAAGGAAAGAAAAAAAAACAATCTAAGCAAGTGGGAAGAAAATAGTAAATAAAATAAAAAAGAAGCAATACCATTTTCAGTCCCAATACCAAGAACACCTCGAACAAAAACCAAATAAAAAGTCCAAACTTCTCTTTGACTCTCTCTCTCTCTCTCTCTCTCTCTCTCTCTCTTCTACAAATAACACTCTGTCTCCTCGTGAAACAGAGTTCTCTACACTAAAATTGTGTGTTACGTAACTTCATTCCCTTCAGTTTCAGGCTTTCAGCTGCAGATTTTTATTTTATTTTATTTCAATTGCTGGAGATTGTGTTTTGTGCACTGCATTTGATTTGCATGAAAAAACAGAGAACTTGCTACAATGAAGTACATTAGGACCAACAGCTTGAAACGCCTCTTCTCTCTCAAAAGTCGCAGCTTTGAACAAGACCACAATGAGAGCTACAACATCATCTCAGAAACAGAGCCCTGCCTTAGACCCTCCTGGAAATGCTTCTCCTTTCAGGAAATTTTTGTTGCCACCAATTGTTTCAGCTCAGGTTCGCTTCTCAATCTCTGCAACAACAAAAAAGTAAAAATGTTTCCTTTCTTCTGGGTATGTCCCTTTTGAGCTAAATTCTCTGTTTTGCTATGTGGGTTTTAGCAAATTTGGTTGGAAAAGGAGGCCATGCTGAAGTGTATAGAGGGGTTTTAGAAAATGGGGAGGAAATTGCAGTGAAGATGCTCACAAAGGCCTCTACTGATGAGAGGAAGGAGAAGGAGTTTTAATATGAATTGTGTTATTGGAGGATAAGATTTTAATATGGAGATGTTTGTTGTGTTTGTGAAGGCACTTGGCTCCTGAATACTTTATGCATGGGACTGTGGATGAGAAGACAGATGTGTTTGCCTTTGGAGTGTTCCTACTTGAAATCATTTCTGGCAGAACACCTGTTGATGGGTCCTACCAAAGCTTGCTCACTAATATATATGCTTGTTTATTTTGAATTAAATGGACCATAGAATCACAGTTTCTGGGCAATGTATATATGAAACATTAGTACATTAAATAGGTAGAAATATGCAAAGATTGTAGCAATCTCCAGTAGAGTCATTGGTAATCAGATGAGTGAGTCTGTTTATGGGAATTTTGTGTGTTAGTGAGTGGACAAGGACAAGTCATTAAACCACTTGCATTTCATTGCATATACTGTACCATCCATGATTGTTTGCAAGATTAGTTGATTATTAGGGATTTTTTGGCAGAAACTCCAACCATTTACAATTTTTATTCTTCAACAATTTAGCTGAATGCTGCATATGACAACTCAAGGTCCAATCACAGCATTCATGGATGAATTATCAAATTGAAGACATTGAAATTCTTCCCTCTAGCCTGAAGAACATGGACAACTGACAACTATTACACTTGAAGATCGCGTGGATGGTTTTGCCGACGGCCTCTTGCAACCATTGGATCTTCCATCTTATTTGACAACAAACTCGAAGGCTGACCCGATAACTCTGGTCAAACCACCACTTTCCTCGTAACTTTCTCCTTTTCTACAACCGTCTCATGCTGCCCTACGGCCTACGCGCACACCAATTAAATTAAACATATCGCGACCTTAACAACTCAAAACTTGTTATCAAAGTAATACTCGTTATTTTAACGAGAACGACTGCAATATGTTATCTGCAAACTGCGAATCCAAGAATTTGTCGTTGCTTTAAATGTCAAAAGCAGCCGCACTCGAATATAAACCCTAATTATAATTATCCCTTGATTCAACAATGATATTAGTGCTCACTCTTAGAGATCTTTTGTCCTTGAATACAGGGAGATGATGACATGGATTGAAGACATTGTTATCTTGAAGATTGACAAAAGAGCCAACAAAGTGACAAATTTTGTAACTAATTTTGTTTTGAATAAGTATCACAATTTGTGTCCTCACAGACATTCAAATGCAAAGGACTCTGCTTTGACAATTGGTCTCATTCCAGGTCAGCACTCTTCTCTTATCTCTATATTCCCTTTTCAAATTAGGGTTCATGTTATTTACTATCACACCACCATTATG
Source organism: Pelargonium fulgidum (assembly GCA_036897545.1). Lineage (NCBI taxonomy): Eukaryota > Viridiplantae > Streptophyta > Magnoliopsida > Geraniales > Geraniaceae > Pelargonium > Pelargonium fulgidum. Next base: position 12,414 of record JAYMTE010000571.1, read on the forward strand.
TAAAATTGAATTTTATTAGCTGAATTTAATTTGTTTGAAATTGCAATATGTAGATTGTAGAGTGTTGTGATCTCTTCAGTTTTGGAATTGGAGCAAAACAATGAAATAAAATGATGATACAAATCTGGATTCTAATACCCAATGCCAATCAATAAATGTAAAAACCTAATTCAGCTCGAATCCATGATAATTTCAAAGGAAGCCCTAAAATCAAAATCCTCTAGAAATAGAACTAAAAGTGAAGCTAGATTTGTGAATTAGAGAGGATAATAAGCCATCCATCGATCAATCATTTCGTAGCATTCGACGGGCTTGTATTCTGGAGCAACATGACCTGCACCCTGTACGTATCACCCACAAACAATAGCTACATTTCAACTTTCCGAAGCAGCAATTTTTATATTAGTTATTGGAACAATTATTCAAGAGTGTTTTTTGTCACCTTTACGGTTGCATAGGTCATAGAGAAACCGCCATCTATGAACTTCTCCGTGTATCTGTTTCAACCATATATATTTGTAGTTATTCTACGAGCTTTAAGCTTCGAATGTAAAATAATTAGAGATGAAGAAATTTGTAGAAATGAATGAAACCCTACCCTGCAACTTGACCACTAACGAACCATGGCCTCCAATATTCATTGTACGTCATGTTCAGAAGCTGAATCCAATTTTGAGTACCAACGTGTGGAACAGATAAGTCATGATCACCACTGTAGTAGGTTAACAAACGTATTAGTCTCAATACACCATTAGTTTTCGCCACCCGAAAATTTATAAAATAAAACTACAGAGAACCGATGAAAAAAGTGTGAAATTGAACTTATGCTTCATGCAACTTCAGTGTTGGCTTGCTCTAGTAGGTTGGATTTATTTGAAATTGAACTTAAGATTTGTATAGCTTAGATTAATGTGTTAAGTTAAAGAATAAAGAAAAGGGCTTGGTGCACATAGGTCTTTCTAGTTTACTAAGTATTAAATGCATCACCTGTATACTAGAGCTCGAAGGTCGGATTTAGTGAGATTTTGATGGTACGGGACAGTACTCGGAACAGTCTTTGTATAAGATATGCTGCTGTTGCACCTCTTCCACACACCAGTAGTGTTCTGTTTTGTATCACATATATCCATTAAAAGTTGATTCGGCTGATTAGAGTATGATTATAATTAGTAAAAACTAGCTAAAAATGTACCTCTCGAACATTAAGAGCTTCTCGAACAGTACTGTTGTTGCACCATACACCAGAGAGAACATAATTATATTCCTACACGGCAGTAACCCATTTCTCGTTAGTGCTATGATAAAAAAAAAAAAAGACACTACTTAATGCCACCTTATGTAAATGTGATAGTCTGATAGACTTACCCGGCACCAGTACGCTGAGTTAACTTTCGAAGCAAGAAATGCTTCGGGGTCATCTTCAACGTATTCTTCTTCAAGATATCTACTGATCTTTCTTTGTCTATTTTTCCTTGGAGATGCGGTTTGGCAGTTAGGCTCCAATATTTGCATAAGGTTTATTTCAAGAACCAACTGAAATGGCAAAAAAAAGTTGCTTTTTGTCAATGCCCACAACTCCACAAGACACAAATAATGATAACCATATAGTTGATGGAATGTAGAGTTTAGTCCATCTAACCTCGTCAATAACATTGAGATCCTCTATACATTTTGTATTGTTGTCAGCTACATCTACATAATTTCCCATACAACTTTTTTTTGTATCCTATACAAACAAATACAAAAAATTTACATTGTTAAGTGTTCGATTTTTTTAGGCAAACAATAACGAGATGGAGCAAAGATGTACCTCGTAGAGTCCATCTGATATGAGGGTCATCCGGTGTGAGAACGGAATTGCTGAATTGACATCAATAAAATCATCTGTTTTAGGGTTCCCAAGTATGAATCCCTGTTAGCAATTCAAAAAGATAGTTTAATCTTCTTCTTTTTTGTTTGCTGCAGTTATTTGACAACGAAAGAAGAGTCAAGTTGCAAGATATGAGGTATATAATTGTTACTTTTATATTCAGCATTGGAGTGAGTCCCTCTAAGTTACCTGCATAACAAAAGAGCATAGCATATTGGTTTAAATTGAAAATCTTTGACTAGTCACAAGTGTCATTTGTGAAGAAGATTGCTTACCCATAAGTATATTTTGAACTATTATTGGAAGAGGTATGCCGGAATAAGAATCACCGCCAATGAAGAGCTGATTTGTCAAAAACTGCGGGTGTTCTGTCAACCACTGCATGAAACACGGGAAATGTTAAGAAAAGGAAACAATTTGCTAGTGCTAAATGTGAAATTTAGAGGTTCTATAGAAAACCATGTTCGCACGTTTCTTAGAAACTGATAGGTCTGATTTGCTGAGGTTGTGTCGTTGATGTAATAGTTTTCTTGAGTCGTTGAGTAGGAAAAACCGGTTCCAACAGGTGCATCAACATACAATATGTTGAGTCCCTGCAAATTAAAAATTCATGTCAAAACAAGTGACAAGAAAACATTAAACCTTTTTAGTTATAGTTTCAAGTTCACACCTTTGTCCATGTACTAGGATTGAGACTAAGGTTTGGTATGCCTCCCGTGTAGTTGTCATATATGAAAGTTACAGGACCTACAAAACAATAAATCAACGCGATGATTACATTTGATTTTGAACAACAATTTCTTCGTTCCTAGGGAAAACAAGAAAAGCCAGAGAGACGAGTAAATACGTTACATGCTTAAGTCCTAGGAAACTCTAGAAGTCAATTTCAATTTAGTGTTACATAGCAAATTGTTATAACATGTTTCCTATTGTTTTGATCTCTTGTAGGAACATAGAGAATAGAAGAAAATACCGCTTTCGTAGAAGAAGGCAGAGAGAACAGAGCAGCCCGGGCCTCCGGTGAGCCAGAGCATGAGAGGGTCCGACGCAGGATTCCTCTGAGACTCCACGAAGTAGTAAAAGAACTGAGACTCGTTGGCATCGCCCACTCCAACGTAGCTGCATCAGCATATACGCAATGCAATGTCAGTTGATGCAACATATACAAATTTTAGCAATGTGCTCGAAATGTATAGTACTAACCCGGTTTCGAGTGTGAAGGGGAGGTCACCATCGTAGCCAGGAAGCGATGTAACGAGCGTCCCGGCGCGTGCAATGCCAGAGAAACACAGGAGCAAAAAAACATGAAAGCAAATCAGCATGGTGAGATGTAGATAGTTAGGTACTAAAGTTGTCATTTTTGCTGTAAGAGAAAATACAGAGTTTATGGTTATTTATATATATTTGGTGGACTCCACTCCAACTTTCCACTCCATACATAAGAATAGTAGCTATGTTGCCCAAAATTAGGTACAAGTTAAGCTCATGTTTCTTTCATTTCAAGCATAGGTAAAAGAAAAAAAAGGTAAAAGACTCGATTTGGTGCTTGAACTTTCGTGTTTTGATTTAATTTAGTTTTTAAATTCTTTTAACCAATAATAGTTCCTGGACTTTCATGTTTCCTACCTAATTTGGCCCATAAACTTTATTCTAACCCAAAATAGTCCATAAACTTTCACGTATTGATCCAAAATGGTCTTTGCCCTAGAGTTTATATCAAGACTTGAGGGACCAAATTTGGTCCATTTTTGAAAGTTCATAGATCATTTTGGGTTAAAAAAAATTTATAGACTAAATTTGATCAAAACAAGAAAGTTCAGGCTTCAAAGACTATTTTTAATTTTAAAAAATTAAGGGTCTAAATTAGATCAAAACATAAATTTGAGTTCATAGTTCAAACTTGATCTTTTACCCCCAAAAAAATGATGAAAATACAATTATCTCTATTTTAGTGGGAAAAATGGAGCTATCTAATTGTCCAAAAGAAGACCATCGACAAGTCAGCTTTCAGCATGTACGTGGATGTGGACACGAAAGACAGCTGAGCTAATACTATATCTGTACTAACTAATAAAACATCTCTAAACGACATTCCTCCAATTGATGACCCAACCCCCAAAAAACTGTTTATTCTAATTCTACACGTGATTACTACTTTACTACTATTATTTAAATTGCAATTTGCAGCATGTTTGCTTAATTTTGTTATAATAATAGAAACACTAGAAGACACAACATATATATAATCAAATATTAGCCCAACCATTTTTCTAACTTTCAGTTTCAAATCCTATGTATAATATTTTAATTTTTCTTTCATCTCTTTCAAGTTTTGTTTGATGGTATAAACTATAAAATAGATATATATAAAAAATAATGGATTATAAATCAATTTGGCTTAACTTTGACAAAAAATCAAAGTGGTGTCTGAATTTTCAAAAGTCACAAATTAATGGTTGAATTTTTTAATATTAAATAAACTAGTAGCAAACGTTAGATATCTGTTAACTAACTGTTAATTGATTATGTGAAAGTTCAATCATTAGTATTGATTTTTAAAAGTTCAACCACTAATTTGTTACTATTAACTTTTAGACCCGTCCGACAAGTACGGTTAACAACTACATGATCATAAGCACATCACCTTGAGAAGAGAGAGAGAGACGTGGAAATATACAAGAACACGTCTACATATAGATCAATAGACAACATAGCAAGAAAAGTATGCAATTGCAGAGATTGCAAACACATTTTTGTGTATATAATATGGCTGTTGATTTGTTTTTGGAGTGAGTACGTGCACATTCACTCTACAATAAATACATATT
>JAYMTE010000572.1:0-17106 GCA_036897545.1 Pelargonium fulgidum
TAGTTCTATATCTCTAATTTTTTAATAACCCGGGTTAAGAAATGTTATAATTACCCATTTGAAAAAGGCCCTATACTTTAAGTAAGGCCTAAGTCTTTCTAATCGCCAGAGAGACGAGGTGCCTTATGCTTGATAAGTCCTGGAAGTTTCTACTAATAAAGTCTTTTTCTTTGTAAGTATACTTGGTCAATTAGAGAAGCTTCTTATATCCTAAACTCAACTAAAGGAAGACTTCTGCTTTCAGTGAAACGCCCTGCGTATGAGAAAGGGTTGTGAAGCTAATAGCGCGGTATTTGTATTAAGTTTTAGTGATAAAAAAATATTAACTTCAACTTTAGACTCGAGCTTTTATAAAGTAAGAGAAACAGAAAGCTTATGCCAAAAGTAAAGTAAAGGATAAAACTGCATTCCTTACAATTCCTTAAAAAACCCTTTTTTAATTGTATATACTAGATTTAGTAAGGGGTCCGGTACAAACGTGTTTACTACAAAAAGTACCTTTCTTTATAGTATAGAGAAGGGCATAATTAAAGCTGACTCAAAATCTTAGTAAAAGTCTAGTAGTAAGAGTAACTCTCAATAACAGTGAAATTCCTTAATCACGTTTACGACTTTCTATTTCTAATAACGGATTCAAACCTTAGCTATGCCCTTATATACCATAATTGTACTTGGTCTTACTACTTTTGTGCCTTTGGTTCAAGTTTAGATCTTCATAAATAGCAGAATACTAAGTGTAATTGAGTGCGTTGCTTGGCTTGTCTGGAGAATGTGGTAATAAAAATAGACAGAATTTTCTAAATCCTTAGAGAGTAAAAGCAGGTGTCATTATTTTGTATTCAAATCAGTATTGCAGTTTTAGTATTCAAAGCACATTAGAATAAGCATAAATACTAGGAATCTTTATTAAAAAAAGCTAAGGAGTTAGGTAGGAGTATGCAGAAAAGTTAAGTCAAAATAAGAAAAAGTAGCCTATATAATAATAATAATTAAAGTACTCGCGCGCGCGAGAGCTGATCTTCTTTCTTAGAGAATGTACATAGGTTCCTTCGTTGCTTTCTAGGGGTTTAAAAAAGTGATGTTTTCCCCTATAGCAAAATAAATAAAAAAGTGTATCAAACTCTTCTCAACTAGACATTTCTTTACCTGGAATTAGACGCATTATCAAGGCAGGATAGCTAGTCGGGATTTTCTACGGTTTCAAAAGGTAGGATTCACCCAAGGAAAAGTACTCAAATTGTATGAAAGACCTATCGAATAGAGAATCTCAAACAGACACCTTTTTGCTTGATTTGGAATATAAAAAAGGGAATTTGCCTCTATAACAAAAAGAACTTATATAAGGATATTGTGAATTAAAAGAGATTACATACCCTAGAACCTAGAAACAGAGAATTCGTAAGTAGCCTAGAGATAGCTTCCGCAATTGTTCAAGCAAGTCTTTTTTAGACTAAAGTCCACAGGTTCAAGTCGACAAAATACTAAAAGCTTTTCTTATTTCCTTGAGTTGGATTCTCTTTCTTTGACTTCTTTTTATTTATTGTTTTAATTCTCGTACTACTCTTTGTTGCTTGAGCTAGATTCTGCACTTTTTGTTTTCTTTGACTTCTTATACTCTTACTTATTGGCTTTGTACTCTGCCTTTTAATTGGTTTACCTCTGAGGTTAGTTTGGGATAGATCCTGCATCCCTGTTCTTATAATTCTTTGAGCTAGACCCAGACTCTTCTCTTTCATTGACTTAATCGGTTTACTTGTTTGAGCTAGACTTGGATTTTTCATAGAGAAGAATAAAGGACCTAGCTCCAAGAAAAGAAACAAATAAAAGTGAGATAGTAGAGTGAAATCAGTCGCATCGGTAACAGCTTCATTGACCCCTCAATAGGTGATAGTTGACATTCTAGAACGGGAGTACCTTTAGTATTGTTTGATTGAATATGTCTTCCTCTGTTTCTGTCACTTCGACTGGCAGTAGAGTTTTTTAGGAGTCTGGTGTTTGTTCCTACTTAAAAAGCGGATTAAGCTAAACTGGGATACAGAGTTTCGGTATAAATTGTGAAGCCCCTAAGACTAAAGAAGGGTATTAAAAGTCTGAAAGAGGTAAGCAAGTTACAACTCTAAGGTTACAGCGAGTCAGAGGGTTTCGATCGATATTGAATTGAGTAGGTTTTTTAGATGTTTTCAGTTGTTATTGTTATATAAAGATAATCCAGGAGGTAGTATTTTCATTTCTTTTTGGGGAAGCCTTACAGGATTCGGTAAGCTGTACAGGATATTCGTAAAAGTAGGTTCTGTTTCCTTTCTTCTCTTGGAGTTTGATGCTTCTACTAGTAGATACAGAGGTTTCTGAGTCTTAGAAGTGCTACGGATCTATTAAGATTCAAGTTTTCCTTAGCGGGATAGAGCAAAAGGTTCCGGCTGGCAAGTCCTTATAACTTTCAAACTGAAGTGATGTTTTATTGGAAGAGTTCTCGCAGGTATGGGGTAAATGAAAGGGGGGGCTTTTATTGGTAAGTAGAGGAGTAGGTCTAAAGAAAGCTAAAAGTCAGAATATCCTAGATAGAAACTTCGGCATTGTTCTAGCATTCCCTGTTTTCTTTCGCTTTCACTGTAGGAATAGATGAAAGTTACTAAGTTGTTGGGGCAAGGCATATCCCCAAGAGTCTGTTGGATTGGGAAGTAATTCGTTTTCTGTAAATCGGGATCTAGAGTTCATGGATAAGCCGGGATTGATTCATTAAGTCAAATATGAAAGTAAGGGGATCCCTTCTCGAGTCTGAACGAAAGGTTTAGGGTGTTCTTTTAAGTAGGCAGGAGCTATCGGGCTTTCTGATCAACAGGGAGTGATTTTATTACCTGTTAAAAGTCATTCAATTCAAAAGAAACCTAGTATAATCCGGTGCTAAAAAGGTCAAATATACAAACTTATTCAATACCTGAACTAAAGAAAAAAGGCATTCTGGATAGAGAAGCAAGATTCGATCTAATAACCAGGTCTCGTAGCTTTGACTGGAGTCTTTAAGGTAGGAGATCTCAAAGGGTTTGTCTTATATCCCTGGCAGGTCTAGTGTAAGGAGTCCCTATTCCTTTCATTGAAAGTAGGTATAATGTCTTTAACGAACGAGAAAGTCTAGTGAAAGAAGTTCCAATTCTAAAGTGAAGGATGAAGTGAGGGGTGGAGGTAAAAAGAGGATAGAAAGTCACATACATAATAGAGTCAGGCCCCTAAGAGGTCAAGCTCTTCAGACAAGAAAGGTTATCAAGACTGGTAAACAGAATCGGATGCAGCTCTTCTGTAGGTTTCTTTGTATTTAGTATAAATGGACTTAGCTATTAAGAGTGTTGAGGAGGGTTTGTACTTAATAGGGGTAGATAGGAAGCTAGTGAGAAAGGGAATCCCATAAGGTTGCAGCAAGGCAGAATCTTGGGTTTCTATAGGCGGTTTCGGGAAAAGCCTTTTACCAAAAGGAGCTTTCTGTTCCTCAGGACTTTTCTAAACGAGCTATAGACTTGGGGTTAATTGGATAACTAGAGAGAGGTTCTAGACTCCATTTCCCTCTACTAAACTCTGCTTTCCGTTAGCTGGATAGAAGGATTTCAAAGGGTTCCGCTAAGCAAGGCTGGCTAAAAAAGTGTCCTTATAAGTTATAAGGTGGGATCTTACTATGGATAGGATAGGTGAATAGTAGAAGTCGGTGCTATAAGGTCTTCCCAGGTATCTGAGAACTCGGTCAAGCTATAGATACCCGCCTATAGGAGATGTTGGTTCATTCCTATAAAGTGGAAAGCGGGTGTCTAAATCTAAAGCAAACCAATCAAAGCAAAACGAGAAATTCAAAGTGGATGTGAGTAAGTGGGTCAAAGAGGATAGAGGGTAACTCGATAGCTCAGGGTAGAGCTCGGATAAGTCAAGTTTGAAGATAAAGAAGGAAGTATATCAAGAATAGTAAACAGAATCAGATGGAGCAGCTCTTTTAGGTTTCGGAGTATTCAAGTAGAACTTTTTTTTAAGATAAGAAAAGGGTATGGTACGAGGGGATTCGACTTGAAAGCCTTGGACTTTGCATTTGCAGGTGTTTCAGAGTTCTTTCATTATTTATCGGAGTCCTTTAGTCAGTCTCTGATATTTCAGCAAGTGCTTTCATTTACCTTACTAAATCCGAGTAGGTAAGTCCACTAAAAGAGAGCCTATCTCCTTTAGTTTAGGAGGTTCTAAGAATTCAAGTTAGAAGAGTTCTCGCAGGGAAAAGGTAAACTCTATATCCAGGCTTCCTGATCTAGCTGATTGAACAAAGAAAGAGTGCACCTATTCTCTAAAGTAGGAGTAGTAAACTCAAAACTCAAAAGAATTCTAGAGTGAAAATTTAGGCTTACCGGGTAAACGTGAGCTAATTGACATTCTAGATAGTAAGTATGGCATTAGTTTGCTTTAATCTGTATTCCTTTTTTGAGTTAGACTGGAAAGTCTTTCATTATTATGAAAAGAAAGGAGTTGCCTGCTTCCAGTTTCAGATAGTAAAGGAGTAAGAGAACTGTCAAGCTCAAAGTATAAAATGGAGATGTTGTCTGGTTAAACTCCTTCTTTTTTTAGGGCACGCAAATGCCCCTAGAGTAGAGTTTTTTTGTTGTCATTTGATTTGTTGTAGTTTTTCTTTAAGTTAAGTAAGGAGTTTAGTTTCATAAAAAGAAAGTGGAAATAGATAGAGAGTAGTCTCAGATTAGTCTGAGGAGTCCTCTTGTAGAACTCTTGTTTTCCTGTGTTCTGGTTCAACTTGGGAGTATCAAGAACCCGGGGTTAAAGTAGAGAAGTGAAAGTTTTTAGGTCTTGCTTGTTTTATAGTATCTAAGACTTTATAAGAAAGCGGCTTACCATGCTAATCAAACGGGGCTGCAGGCAGAAGGTTAAGATAGTGAGAGAGGTAGTTATGAGATAGAGATACCAGAGGAGTACTAGCTCTTAAGAAAAGTCTAGGTATAGCTCTTCAGTCTTCAGAAGGGTATAAGCTATGGTATCTAAGTCTTATGTACAAATAAGTTCAAGGAATTCTTTACTTTAGATGGGGGTCTTATAGGCATATGTCAGCTACGGGTATTCTGGTGAAAGAGGGGCCCTTCCTAATCTAATGCTAGGATTTTACTCAGTCTGTAAGAGGCGTGTTTTTTCGCAACCCTATAAGGTCTTATTCTATTTCATTTGGATTCCTTTTTCTTAGCTTTGATTGGAAATTCTTTCATTTAAAGTAAGGAGTTGCTTTCCGGGGTTTCTTGTAAGAAATTGCAAGGAGAGTCTAATTTGTGTTAAAACGTTAGAGAGTTTGAATGTAAAAAAGCACTTAAATAGACCTACTAACGAGTTGGTTTCATCTTCAATGAATCTTTCTTTGTTATCCTTTTTTTCTTTTTGAAAGTTAATGTGTAATTCAAATTCTAGTACAAAGTATAGGTAAGTAAGGATAAAAGGAGCTCCGATAAAGGAATACGTAAGTAGCTACACGAAGACAGGGAAAGAAGAAAAGGAGGGGTTTTCCTTTTTGCTTTTGGGTATAGGTATGAAGTAACGAGTGATAAGTAAGAGGTAAGGTCTAGCTTTAGAGAAAAGAGGTTTCTACCAATAAAACCAATAAAGTAGAGCCGGGTCTAGGTTTGAATTAATAGGGGTCCGGTCAATCAAAGGGAATAAGTCGATAGGTTTCTAGTATCAAGAGTTTTCAATTAGCAGGGTTGGGAACAAAGATATGGGCTTTTAAGGCGCTCAGAAATCAGGGATAGGCAGTTTGAGTAAGGGTAGAAGCTGCCAAGTCCTTAAGTTAAGAGTTACGATATGGGACAGCTCTCAGTCCGAAAGATATGTAGGTTCCAAACCTATCAATCGAAATCTAAATAGGTCAAATAGGGGTCTAAACTCTTACTCTTAAAGCCCCGGGAAAGATTAATGAGCCCCGAAAGCCTCGAATTTTATAGTAAAGAAAGCCCCTTTCCAATGTGAAATGCAGCGTGTTCCAGAATTTGACGTTTAGTAGGTTTCCAGTTCCAGATAGGTAGAATTTCTCGATAAAGTACTTATTCTGAGGGTTTCAAAGTAGAATCTTGTATTCTCCTAAAAGGGAATCGGGAGTTTTGAAGTCTGTTTGAGAGAGAGTAGATTCAAAAGTATAGGTTTTCCTTGTTGGCAGTTATTCCCCATTCATAGGTTTTGAAAGGTTAGAAGGCAGGTAACTTGAAAGAGCAAAAAGTGAGTTTCTTGGATTTTAGTAAGAGAAGTCTAAATTGAAAAAGTAAAAGAAGGGTATAGATTTCCTAGAGGTATGAAGTTAATAAAGGGGTGAAAGTCAAACATAAGTAAAGTTTAGGAAGCACCTGTTGAAGCTTTTTCCTTGGTTGACTGGATTTTGAAGTGTAGGTTTGACGAGAAAGGATCCTTATATATATAAGTCTAAGTCAGGGTTTGACAGGATAGAGTGGCACAAGGAATCCCCCTTTTTAGGTTACAGGATTTCCGATTCCAGCAGACCGGTAGAATAGAATCTAATAAAGTAATTAAAGTGAATGTTTTCTGGATAAGTTGTTTCCCAAAGCAAAGGCTTTTGTTAGTTTAAGAATTTTATAGTAAAAAGTATGCTACTAAAGAGAAAAAGGTATTCTAGGCTTTCCAGATAGTCAGTTTGGCGTTGTTCTCTTTCTATTCTGACTTTTGTATTTGTATTCGTTTTTTGGCATTGAAAGTAATGAATTTCCTGTAAAATGGAAATATAGGGCTACCGGGTTAGTTGGGGTTGAGTATGAAGTCAAATAGGAAACCCTCGTTATAGGTCAAAAGTCAGTCTCTTTCCTTTCTTTGTGAAGAAGAGTTTCAGGGTTAAGTTAATAAAGAGTCATAGTCTAGAGATAGAGTAAGCAGGATTTTCTCTTGCCAGGTATTATAGGCTACCTGGTTAACGAGATTGGGATGCGCGGGATAGTAAGTAATAGGGCGAGCCCTTTTCTTGGATTTTAGTAATGAAGTCTATTCTGAAAAGGAGGTTTTCTAGTCTGAAAGTCAAGTCTTGCGGGATTATCACCCCTTTTTGAGTTACCGTCTTTCTATATTCATTCCGAGTAAAGAGCCCTAGTGCGCGGGTGGTGAAGTAGGGCAGGTCACAAGGAAGAACTCGAAGTTTATCTAGTATCAACAGTTTTCACAAATTGGAATTCCTTTTATAGGTTTTATAGGTATAGAGTCGGGGATACAAAAATTAGGTAAGAGGAGAGGTTGGCAAGCCCTTAAGCTAAGAGTTACGACACGGGTCTCAGCCTGAAAGGTTATAGGTTCTGAGTACGCCATTTGAAAGGGGGTTTGATTCATTTGATTCTAGAAAGGATTAGGTTTACAAGCGATAGTAATTTCAAAATTATAGGTTTTCCTGCAGTCAGTCAGACATTCTTTACAGGTAAGCCGGTTAACGCGCCGGGGAGTAAACAAAATTGAAAAAAAAATAAAGTATAGAGATTTCTGAGTGGGAAGTTTAGTAAGTATCTTTCTTAAGAAAAAGGGCTAAGATAAGATAGGTAATAAAGGGATTGCTTGGATTGATATGTAAAAAGCCTTTTATTTGAGGAGTTGCTCTGAAAAGTCTGTTCCTGGGTTCCCAATTCTAAAGCAGCTGTGTAGGAGAATGAGAGGGCTTTTTCCTGTCGGCTTAACTAAGGTTTGGTGGAAGAAGTTATACAGGGATAGAGCTTCCCTTTCGTGGATTTGAGGAGTTCGATTGGGATAGCCTTTCTCTTTTTCAGTTTCCTTTTCTTAATGGATAATGTTTTTGGCATTCTTTGCTTTCCTTTATATTCCTATTTTCTTTAGCTTTACTGGATAGGCTAGTCGGTGTTTTAGGGCACGCAAATGCTACTGTATTAGGTTCCCCCCGGTATTCCTGTAATAGCACAGCTTTTTTGTAATTCGTGCCTCAATCTTTCTCTTAAGAGTTCCTTGTTTGGCCTGTTTCTTTGAAATTTTAAATTAAAGAACACAAGGAGTAGTTTGAAAAGGTGTAAATAGAATAAAAAAGTAGCTAGCAGGAAAACTCTTGTTTAGAATCACTTAAAGAATTATCTAACTATTCTCAAGTCTCGAGTGGGTAATTTCGGTTTAGAGAAAAAAAGGGCTCCCGGTTACTTACTTAATAGGGTCTAAGACAAATGGAAGTTCAAGTAAAATCTCGTAGGTTTCAAATTAGCTAAGAAGGGGTACTTAAATTAGCACGCTCAATTAGGGGTTATGCTGTTTCTAATAGGTAGGGGCATTCTACTTAGAAATTTGAAAAGTTGAAAGCAAGCGCGTCAGTTTCTTAGGAATCCCAGGGATCGCTAGTCAGACAAGGGTTGATAAGACATTTTTGCGGGGTTCTCCTACTTTTGAGAGCCTAGGTTTGACAAGATAAAGGGTTTTCCTCTGTGCTTTTGGGTAGAGATAGTATAGGGTTGCACTAAGTCACTAACGAGGAGATTGCTCGAAAAAAGAAAGAGTACTAGATAGGTAGAGATTCTAAAAGAGTTAAAGAAAGGTATAAGAGAAAGAAGAGACTCACTTCCTAAGGAGAAAGGTAGCCATCCTTGACTTCTTTTGTTTCAGGAAAGACACTATAAAAATGAAATCGAACCCGCGCTAGCCAACGGATTTTCGCGATTTACTGCTTGGGTGAGGTTGAGTCATATTGTGAAATTCGTATCCATTTTGAAAAGGTTATAAAAATATAGGATTGGTAAGTTCCTATAAGAGTAAGAGACTTTTTGCATAATCGGAGAAAATTCTATGCCATTCAGAAGTTTCTATTATATACAGTGAATGCGAAAGAAGTCTAAAAGCTATAACCCTATTTCTAGAGTAACCCCTTTAATAAAAGTCTTGTAAGTAAGCCTTCTCTTTTTCTAAATTAAGGCTCTCGCTGGTTGCTAGCAAAAGGATTGCCCTTTGAATATCTTGTGAGTATACCCCCTCGTGCAGTAAAAACTTCCATAACTGAGACCCCTGTCAAAATAAAAGCTAGGATATCTAGTAATTTAAGCACTGCACTTAAGGGAGATCCCTGAATAAATACGTAACTAGAAAAGGCTCCCCTTGAGCTTTGTATAGCAGCTATAATGCTGTTCAAATCACCTTATAGACTCATAAAAGTACTAGCTTTTTGGTTTATTGGTGGAAAAAGTCAGACTCTTTATAAACCTTCATCATTTGCTACTAAAAAAACTGACTTAATACAATACAATGATAAGTGTTACTTCATCATTACTCTGTATTACCAAAAAGAGGAAAATGTTAGGTATTCCTAACGAGAAGGTACTGAGTAAAGTAAGTAATTTTCGATTATAAAAACACGAGTATCAAATTATTAAACATAAAAGTTGCAAAAGAAAGATAATAGACTTCTATAAATAAAAGGACCCCAGCTAGTAGATATACTAACCTAAGGAGTTCTTATAAATGAATTCGAAAAAGTCAGACTAAATACCTGAGAGTTACTATAAAGCGCTACCTATTAGGTTTGACAGAGCTTTCCTTTTCTACTAAACAAATAAACAAAGGTTGACTCGGCAAAGTCGTAAGAAGTGCGAGCCCAGGATCTTTTTTAGGAAACTAAGAATGATATAAGCATATATCCTGAGTAGAGCTCCTCTTCAGAATTTATATTCGTAATAGTAACTAAAGTCTTGAAAATTTGTTGCCTCGAGATTTCATATTTAGTTTGTTTCTAATTTCTTTTTATTAGAATCGAGGTTTGTAGGACTCTCTGTTACACATATTAGATTAAAGCAAAGTTCACCGGGTTTTAGTAAGTAGGATTAGTATTCTAGAGTAAGCTTCAACAATCTGAGCTGAGAGTTACCTGTCATGAATAAGGAGCGGAAAAGCTGCTGATATTAGAAAACTCCGGCAAATCTATTTCACTTCAGGGGTCTTATAATTGAGTCTTCCTGTGACTGTATTCTGTGAAAAAGGAATGTCAGGGTTTCAAATCGAGTTACTTTGATACATAACTTAGACAGACTGGTATCCTAGAGATAAAGAATCTAAGACCAAATACGCGAATTTTGAATACTCTTATCCCTCAAGAAAGGAAAATGTACTAGAATTTTTATATTACAAGTGCCCCATATTGATTGAAAACAGATGAAAGAAAGTTTTTTTAAATTAGCATAAGACAAAGGAGGGTGAAAAAAATTACTGGCATATATCTTTCTTATAGGAACCCTGTTTCTTATGTCTTTTTGTGTAAAATGAAGTCTTTTTACTCAAAAAATTAGTAAAGAATGCTTTTTTTGTATCCCGAACTCATAGTTACACCATACATATGTGAACTCACCTTTCTATTGTGTTATCGATTTGAATTTTCCCGAGTAAAATAAGTAATCACTTTTCTCTATACTGTAAAATCAAAAACTAAGCGCTCTGCTATTCCTATTTTTGACAGCACTTTTTTGTAATAGCAGAATACCTTTTTGAGTATCTCTATATTCTCATTATTAAGAAACCGACCGGGACAAAATATTGCAAAAAAAGGATTCCTTTGTGAGTATACGGATTTTAGACTTTATATAACACGCCTTATATATGAAATAGAACGTTAGATCTCCCTTTGATGGAGGAACCCTTTCTTTTGTGGTATATAGGTAGTGAGTAGAGCGGTTTTGAAACATAATGAATATTTTTCTAAACCGCTTTGAATATTTGAGTTTATCGTAATTAAGTAGTCAAACTCCCTATAGGAAGCCAGCCAGATTCAAAGGGCTTATCAGTAGATCCTTGGAACGAAAGAATCCTAAATTATTACAAATCTAAACTCTAAAGCGACTCGAATGCTATAATAACAAGTTACAAGTCAGCGGTTCAGAGATCGAGTTAGTTCCCTTTATTTAGATTTAGAGCTCTCAATTTGTCTTTTTCTATTATCCTTTATGACTTCGGGCAGCTTTTTGTTGTATAAGAGTCTCCTTAATTTGTATGTATAAAAATTTTATAAGATGAGGCTTTTTTGCTCCAAAACACAAAAACTCCTCCTGACGAGTACGAATATATTAACAGCTTTCTCTGGTAAAACCAGCCTTAACCGCAGAAATCGGGACATACACAAAAAAGCATTCTCTATGAGAAGCTCTTTTTACTTCAATTCAGCGTATATAAGGACTTTGGCAAATATCAAGTATCCGGGGTATTACCATAAGGAATTTCTATGTTGTAGAATTATAGAAGATACCCTACTATAGGCATTTAGAAAAAGATTGATTTGCAAACCCCTTCCTAAGGCCTCCGACTCCTTTTATTTATTGAGAATTCAAGATTAGTAAATTTGAGTAAAGAAAAGGTATACTCTTTGAAACGCTTTGAATTTTCAGTCTTTCAAGGAACACCCTAAAAATGCTAGACTCTTTGCCTGTGAATAATTGTTAGCGCTTAAGTTAAGCAACCTCAGCTTCGTAGCTATCTTTCATTTTTTAATTTTTGATTAATACAAAACCTCTTTATTAGAAAGGGAATTCCTTTTTTAAGGTAATTTGAAAGGGGTTTATACGAAAAAGGTGCGACTTCCTAATTTTCAGCTAAAAGAATTGGAAGCTAAACTAGCACAGGGTTAATCCTCAAATACGAAACGCCAAATAAGTTCTATTAAACAGATAGGCAAGGGCATTTTTAATATTAATAAAAGAGGCGCAACTAATTTCTTAGCTTAAGCCGTGTTGCTAAGTATAGTCTATGCTTCTATTTACAGATTTTGTACTATCAATAATTCGCAGTTCACCCAAGGGCTCCCTTACATATTACATAATAATGTATAAGATTGAACTCAGAGTTTCTATTTTGTGGGTGTTTTTAGGAAATGGAAACTTCTTTTGACAGTGCTTTCTTTAGAATCTATAATATAAAAAACTTACTATCAAAGGGGTTTAGACTCTAGAAAAGGAGTAAACAACTTCAGTACAAGGCAATTTGGGGCGAGACCACCACGCGCGGATAGGCCCTACTATCTATACTACATGCTTTTTCTTACAAATTTCGGGAATTTAGTATTAGTACAAACTCATCTATAAGGGCTTTTTTGACGCTTTGAAATTAGGTTTCAAAGTTTTCTATAAAAGAGGAGATATATTCCTCAGGTTCTATTACACACTTTCCCCAGAGCAGGGTATTCATAAAGTTATCTGAAATCTGAGTCCACCTTTCAACGAACTAATAGCCTATCCTATTACTCTAAAGTATATTTATAAAGAGTCCCCACCCTAAGGAACCGAATACACTTAATAACTAATGAAATGGACGCAGAAATTTTCAGTTTCAAGAAGGACTTTAAAAAGCACTCCTTGTTAGACCCCTCGCAGCAGCGCGGATTACTCCCAACTCTTCTTTTGATAAATTTATTGCTATAGTTATCTTTTTGTACTACCTTCTTATATGATGGGTACTCCTTTCTATTCATTTTCCACTAAACAAGGGTTATACTGGCGCCAAGTTTTAGGAGCTTCTTTGGACCATATACTTTTTAAGGTACCTATTACCTATCATTTCATTGAAAAAAGCCTCTTTTAACTGCCTTGACAAAAAGCATTATTAGACTGTGAAAGAGTTCCCCTTGGTTATAATCGTACAAAGCCTTCCCTTGGAGTAAAGGGGATCTTCAAGTTTAGAACAACCTAGCACTGTTTGGAATACGCTTTCCTTATTATCTTACGGGTAATTACTGGGTTTACCTGTTTCCCTAAGTAGGAGACTTCGCTTAAAATTGTATTAGAGCGCCCTAGAGTTTAATAACTAAAGATATTAAAAATTATCTAGCCTTTTAATCACGTATTTTAAATAAACGTTGAACAAGGTTACTTTATGGAGGGAGCCTTTCATCCTCTCCCTCTGCTTCTGGATAAGGGTAATTGTACTTTTAATTACAGACTTCTAACGGCAGTCTTATTATATTATATCCAGTGACTCCTCCAAAGATTTCTTACTCAGTCCGGTGGGGCTTCCCCCGCTTTATACTCCGTTTTAGTTTAATCAAATAAAGAATATGAAGGATTGAGCAGAGCTCCTTTTGTATAAGGCACTCGCGCTAATGCCAGAGTTTCCGGTTTGTTTTTGGTCAGCTCTTAGAGAAGTCCCTAATTAAGTAAATTCTTATTTAGAGGCTCGCCTCATAACTTTTACAAGGGCTAAAAAAAGAGTCAGTTAAGGCAAATAAAAAAGCTTAAGCTGCTAAAGAAAGGGGTCCGTGGTGAGCAACTTAATTAGTTGGATATTTCCTTTATCCTTTATAATTTATAAAAAAAGACAACTTTTGAATCCCTTCGACCTAAACAAAAAGGGGAGCCCCTTAACCTTTAAGGATTTAAGGATAAGAACTGAGTCCAAATTCTACTCTTGCAAAGTAATGAGGGTAGGACAAGCCCCTTTTTTATAGCCAGGTCATAAAAGTTCCCTATTACCTATTACGGAGTCTCGTCTTTCACTTTCTGATTTAGAGAGAACCTTAATTATTATATTTCAGGATCTAAATATCTTTTTCTTTATTTTAGGTAAAATTTACTACTAAATTACTAGATACCCTAGCGGAACCCTCCTTTTCACGGAATGCCCACACTTATAGAATACCTAGATTCTTACAGCAGAGACTTTCCTTTTCTAGCAAGAGTTTGAGTGAGCTGGAATAGAAAACAATAACAAGAAAAAGTTTCCTAAAGAAAGAATATACACAACTAAAGTATTAAAAATTAGGGGTTATACAAGCTACCGTTAGCAAATCTCTCCTACCTACGGGACTAAATCTTGAATATAAGCATACAATCCTAAGCTTAACGGCATTAAACCCTACTAAAATGTATAACGAATTCCCTGGTCAAATCCTGGCCATACCTCCCTTTTTAATCTCAAGAATTTCTCGTAACTGCATATACAAAGCTTCTTTTTTACTAACTAAACGTATTTATTCAGGGGAGCCATGCCTTTATTAGAAAGCTGCAGCAGTTTAAACTCTTTATGGACTTACTCATTCCCGTTATTACAAATCTACCGGATACTAAACTAATGCCAAGATTTTCATTATATGAGGGGGCCCTTATTCTTTTTCTTAAGCTTTTGCTAGTATTGGAGTCAAAAATAGAGAGCTATACCGTTGTTAGTAAAGTCTATAATTAATACTTGAAAGAAACCTGTTCTTAAATTAAGAGCAAACTACAAGGATTTACTCATTTTTTTATACTAATAAGTATCCGCTTATTTTTAGAATTTCTATAAGAAACCCGCTAAGCAGACCTAGAAAACTTCGTAGAACTTAGCAATCCAAAAGCGATATCAGAGAAAATGCTTTGTAAAATAGCTATATTATATATAGTATAGATATAAACGAAGTATAGTCCTTATCTACGGCATACTTTGCCTTTACTTATGTTGTCAAACAAATTATGAATAAAATTTTCGAGGAAGTCCAGACTAGATGTTGTGTTTAATCACTCATATTTGTAAATCTCTATCAACTGTTTGTATAGACAACGAAAAAAGAGGGGAGCCCTCACGACAAGACAACTAAAAGAGTTCAAAAGGCGTCGAACCGAAGAGATTCCTTTGAATCTAATGAATATATTTATTCGAAAAATATCGTATGAATGCTAGATCTCAATTAATTGAATAATGAATAAGATTTTGACTAGGAAATTACACAAGCGTAAAATATTACACCCCGGCTTGCTTCACCGAAACTCTTAAGCAAAGGTAAGCAACACTTAAGCTCTTAAGGAAGACTAATAGCCTTACTGGATTTTCGATAATTCATAAGGATAAATACTCAAAAGGAATAGGTACCCCTTTATTCATACCTTTTCTAGAGCTCTTATCTTCTGTCCAAGAAAGGGAATATAAAGGCTAGCTTAAGCACACTCTGTTCTAGTATAAAACCTATTTTTAGCAGATATATCTCTTTTTTTAGAAATAAGTCCTCCTTTTAGTACAAGGAAACCCCGTATTTCAAGTACTCTCTTCCCTAAATTATATAAACACAAAAAGAGAGCCTTCTATTCACTCCATATACTAAGCAAAGTCAGGAAGCTATCATTTAAACAACTCTTTTTAGAATTCCCTACATATTTAGATAAACTAATAAAGGAAAATTTGTATGATTAGTAGTCAAAATGGGGAGTCTATGCAAGCGGTAAAGCACTAGTTCTTAAAAGGGGCGTACAAAGGTTCAAATCGAGTAAACTGGAAGACTCTTTTTGGATAATCACCATACGAGGTTTAAAGATGAAAGATTCCTTCTTTCTGCAGCTCTGGATCTATAGTTAGGGAATACAAGAATAAGTACAGGTTAGTTGATAGGGGATACCCTAAAAAAGAATCCTGGCTTATCTCAAAGCATAAGTACTTTTTTGTCATAAGCATCATAAGCTTCTATATCTTAACTACAAAAACCTTTTCTTCCCGAACTCCTTGTATATCCCTCTGAACTTGGTAGGAAACAGCGGGTCACCAACTGACTTTGTTTACATTCTTGAAATAAGTGAACATCTTTGCTGCCCTTAAATATACATTTTAAGATTTGATCGTCAAATTCCTATTATTTATGTGTTTTTAACGAAGTATACACGTACTTATTAGATTCTGTACCAAGGTTTAATACACCTCTATACGAGGGTATATCTCAACTAATTTTAGTTGTAAAAAAGCATAGATTACTCATATTCTGTATGGACACTACTTTTTACTGCACTCTGCATAGGTCTAAGATCCTGAACCCTACGTGCTTAACAGGTGTCTCCTCAAGGTCAGACAAGTTTTATACTTTAGTTATTGCAGGCTTGTTCCTAAAGATATAGATATGACACGAGCCGGAGTACTTTTGCGTGGTACAAGAGTTTAGCTTTTTAGGATGTAATTAAAACCTTCATAGTCATATGCACCAAAAACTTTTAAGTGTTTGTTGTACATATCCGGGGTTTAAAAACCTCTTGCTTGGGGTTATGCCTGTGTTGTTCGTATAAAAGAAGGTTCGTAGATAGAAATGTAGTACCTCTAGTTGACAGTGAGTTTGATAGGAATTCTTGTGACTTGAATCTAATATAATTATTCAAATCTGCTACTTTCGGCAAAAGATGTTTTATCGAACTACTTACTAAGGATTAAACTTCTCGACTCTGCACTATTTCTGGGGATCCTAACAAAAATGTTAAATATTTGTCTAACCTTTATAAAAAGTCCTATAGCCAGGTCGTAAATATAAGACACCCCTTATAAATAAAAATGTATTAAAAAAATAAGAGTCTAATCTGTGAATTAGATAATAGAAAGTCTAATAGAATTCCTTTAAGAGTGATTGCTCTTTAGCTGATACTAATTGGTTAAGTTTTTAATAGATATTAAATAATAGGTTACATATCTAATTTAAAGCAATCTAAGGATCTGTTTTATGGTTTTTATTTACTCTAGTGGGATTTCCTTGTTATCATTAATAATAAAGTCTATTTCCTAGTCTTGTTTTAGGGAAGAAAAAGACAATTTCGTAATTGTGTCCTTCAAATGATAGTTTTTTACAAATACCATAGGATTACTTTAAACTAACAATATATGGAGAGTCGTAGTATGTCCCACCCCACATCCTTGATAGTTAGGTATAAAGATAAAAAATTATAAGAAGTTGTCTAACTTATACTCTTAGGATTCTGTACTTCTAAGTTTGAACTAAATTATATTTAGTTTAGATCTGCGCCTTTATAACTTAATTCCATACTCCTACCAATTTTTAGTCTTCTAGGGCCTACTTGTGTGAGATAATACATTTTAGGACTGCCCTAATAATTTTGAAATTTGTTATTTTAGTACAGGTACAAACAAGATAGAGGTTATGCTTGATATATTACCTGGACTTCCAAGGTATCGTATAAAGTGGTGGTACTTATGTCTTTTAGTATTCTATTTCCTCCCCTCTCCTCCTGCACTTACTAGAGATTATCTCCTAACTGTAAGAATTGTTAAGGGATTTTGGATAGTTCTAGACTACAAAAGAAAAGCGGATAGGAATAAAGCTACCTAGTTCTCTAGGAATTTTAGGCCCTAAAAAGTACTAATCAAAAGTATTGCACTTAGTAACTTGGTTTTTGAAGA
>JAYMTE010000573.1:0-17104 GCA_036897545.1 Pelargonium fulgidum
AAAATATAAAAATACCAATTAAAATTTGACACATGCCTTTTGAATTTTTTATTTTAAAAAAATAACATGCCACATGTGTAAATATATAATTAAATATTTATTATAAATGACACGTCATTGCCATGTCAGCGCCATGTCAGCGCCACATCAGCATCACTAACGGAGTAGTTAACCCTAACTAACGGTGAGACTATTTTGACCCAAAATATGAAAGTTGAGGGACTTAAATGACTTATTGAAAGTACAAGAACTAAATCGGGGAGTTTTTGAAAATTGGGAGACTTTTTTGACCAATATTCCTTTGGGCAATAAGTGGCGAAAATTTCACATTACTGACCTAAATCAAAGAAGCCAATGATTTTGAAATTAAAGTAAGCAAGGCCCAAATTACCGGCCCATGAAAGTGTACATGACTAGAGCGCCAATCAAGCTGTTCAAATTAATTCCCCAAATCTCTCTCTCTCTCTCTCTCTGAGAACGAAGTCAATCACAGACACTGCAAGAGAGAAAGGGTTTGGAAGGAGGAAGCTGGGAGCTTGAAGCTCGAGCACTCGTGACTGAAAATGGCGCTATTTCGGTTTTCACTTCAATCCATTTCATGATCCTTTTCAACTTTCTTGTCATCTCTGCTTTCATCAGACGGAGATGCAGTTGAGATCCGGATATGAACAGGGAGGTTAACCTTCCGCCGGACTTCCTCCGGAACTCCGACACCTCTTCTTCTTCTTCCTCTCCTCCGCCGGATTTTCTCAGGAATGTTCAAGCCGCCTTCAAGCGCCACCGCACTCTCGGTACTCCTCTCCTTCTCTTTCTCTCTCTACATATATATACTCACACACATATATTGTAATTTACGAATGTCTTCCTGTATAGTCTTTCAAGTAATGCATCAGCAGATGTTGATTCAATTAGCTGTTGAAATTAGGGCTTCCTTTTTATCAACCGTTTCAAATTTAGGGTTCTTTTGATTCCTTTTCATTCGCTGAAGACAAAATGCTAAGTAGCACTAGCATAAGATTAGGATTTGCGTTCTGTGAACTGGAAAGTTTTCAATTGTTTTCATCAATTCAACTTGCTTGCTTCTTAAATTTTAATCTTCACTTGAATACTAGGAAGAAAACTTGCAAATTCTGGAATGGAGTGTTATCTAAACTCAAGAAAAGTTAATGGAATAAGTATCATTGATAGCCTTTACCTTGTGAAGAAAGCTTGGAGACTTGCATTTCAATCATTTTTTTCTTCAATGTAGGGGCTACTTAGTGCAAATAGTATGAATATAATAAAACATTCTTCCCCAGTAAGCTTACTCAATGGGAATATTGGAATTTCCGGCATTCTCTTAGAACTGTTGATAGGGTGGCTGATAAAGTAAATGTCATATTATTAGAGAGCAAGATCATTTTTTGAATAATTGGGGCATCCATAAACATTTCAGGTTTACTAGTGCTACTTTCTTTCTGTGGGGATATATTAAGAAGCACTGCAACTTGAATTTGATTCTATTTTATGTCTAGAATAGTAAGAACCTGTACATACATGACCCTGCCCATACGGTGGCAGTTTTGTGCCCTATGATGCTCTTTTTAGATAGTACTCTGACCATCATTGTCAGTATTTATATATGATACCTGCAATATGCCACCGCTGCTTTAGATTAAACTGTTATATTTGTAACGTATATGCTGGAAAAATTTGTAGGTACGATGCAGCCTAATAAAATAATGCCTAGGCGTGCATGTGCTCCCCAAAGAGAAGCTTTGAGAGGTTCTGTATCAACTGTAGGTTCCACAGTAGAAAGCAAGAAGTCCAACAATGTAGCTGCATTGAGTCAGGCTCACTCACTAAAAGATTTGACGAAGAGTGTGGCAGCTGCTGATGGAGAAAATCAAGAAGACGTATCATTTACAACACCATCCCTTTCAGGCACCATCACCAAAACTTTTGATGAGAGTTTCAACATTTATGATTTACAGAAGAATCGTTCCAAACCCGTTGCTAGTTGTAAAGACAATGTTCCTATGTCGATGCCAAATTTAGAGTCTCAAGTTGATGGCCGTAAGAAGGTTCAGTTTTCAGTGGGCAACAATGCTTCTTCCCAGGGTAAAATTTCTATTATGTATCCTTTTATTTATCTATTTTTTTCATTCCTCTCATTGCATCGATGAGTGGAATTTCGGTTGCTTCATCTTAGGCTCTTATTCTTCCTTGGGAAATTTCTCTAATTGCTTATACCTCATAATTCCACAATTAGCCACTATGTTATGCAATGCATATATTGCCTTCTCTTCCAACAGGCAGGGGCCGATGATCAAATGGCCATTGGAATGGAGAACTTATCATCTCATATGGGTTCACTTGCATTGACAGAAATGGAATGGGATGCAAACAATCAAGTTGAGGCGTCAACTATTGTAAATCATGAGAAGCACAGCAAAGTTCAGAATGCAGACTTGGACAACAGTCTGAGATCTGATGTTGGGATCTCTTCATTGTCAACGAGGACAGCTGCTGTTCAGGATCAGCTCCATCAATTCAGAAACTTTTTAAGCCAACCTCAGTCTTCAGTTGCTGGATCATCTTGTGCCACCACGACATCAATTCATTCAACATCGGCACCCATGCTTAACCCATCAACCTATTGCTCTCGTTCTCACCATGAGGGCAGTTCTCATATGCCAGTAGAGCCTTTTCCAGACTTCAATGTGAATGCTCAACCAGTAAGGCAAGGAGATGTATTACAGCCTTCACATCCTTCAGTAAAGGATTCCAAAGGGCTGTTAGCTAACCAAACAGCTATTGCTGCCCAAGCTTCCACCACCCTTGTTCAAATGCAAATGGGAGTTCAAGAATGTAACTCATCAAAGGAACAAGGGGGCAATGTGGCAAAGGACAGTGATATTACGAAACATTCTTCTGCCAATGATGATGAGTCAGTTAAAGGGAAAGGATTTGCAGGTGATGTTACTGACGTACAATCTCAAGCTCCTTTGTCTAGAAACACATCTTCAGATGTGAAATTGGAGACTTCTAAGCCAGAAAAGCATGATAAAGTTGCTAGTACTAAAGTAGCAACAACTCACCGTAAGCGAAATTATGATCCCGAATTGTTTTTTAAAGTTAATGGGAAGCTCTATCAAAGGCTTGGCAAGATAGGTAGTGGAGGCAGCAGTGAGGTCCACAAAGTTATTTCCTCAGACTGTACGATCTATGCGCTTAAGAAAATCAAGCTTAAAGGTCGTGATTATGCTACTGCATATGGCTTCTGTCAGGAAATTGAGTATTTAAACAAGTTAAAGGGAAAGAACAACATTATCCAGCTTATTGACTATGAGGTACTTAAACTTCAACCTAAAACTGTGTCTTAAACTTCAACCTAAAACTGTGTCCTTTAATCACATATATACGTTAATCATTGTTATATATTTTGCTTTGCTGTGTCATCACATTTAGATACGGATTCCATATTCCCTCTTAAAAACTCAAACTCCATTACCCCAAATGTTACATGAATGCCATGGTTTATACTTGAAGTAGAATGTTCCCCAATTTCTGACCATGCTGTTGAAGAGAAAAAAGACGTCTTTATGACCTCCAATATGATTGTTATTGTTTGATTTGATAATCATAGAATCTATATATTTGCAGTAATTTTGATGGCTAGATAACCTAACTGACAATCTGACATACATCATCCTGACATCTGGACTGAAAAATATGAAAGATAGCCTCTTATAGCCTATTGGCCCATCCTGGCCAACCAAGTGGCTTGAAATGGCTTAGGCACAGTTCCTTTAGGTGCAAGCCATGGATTCCCCAAACAATCCAAAAGGCAAAAATGAGCTTTTAAACTATACTGCCAAACAGTGAATAATTTTTTCACTCTCAGGCTCTCTTTTATGCACTCATAAATCATAAATGCAACAAAAAATAATAATAATAACTGCTACTTCTACTTTTTTTGTTGGAGTATGGTTGTTGATTTGACTTTATTTTAATGAGTAGACCACTCTGCCCTTCAATGTTAACCTTTCCGATGAACATACCTGAGGTTCAGAACACAATGGATCTTGCTTACCTGAAGTAAGAATGTAAGATTACCTATAATGCGTTATCAGAATCTTGATGATAAGATCCTTCTCCCTCCCACTTTTGTGTTCAGGTTTTCTTAGATTTTTTTGTACTTAACCTTTGGACAAATAGTTAACTCATAGATGAAAGTGAAGTTTTTTTATATTGTAGCCACAAAAGTTGTAGAGGTATACCTTCTTTTATGGTAATAAAAATTATAATTTATTTGTGCTAGGTGAGACAAACCTTCTTATGGATCAGTGTATAATAGTTCTCTGCTGAAAAAGTGAATTCCTTCTACGTGTTCACTTTCTGTCTCTATACGTCATATCATATGCTGATTTTAGCGCGTGTATTAGCATCCCTTATTTCATTTAAACCTCAGGTATCTTTACTAATATTGTGAAATAATGCAAACACTAATACACAAAGAAGCCATATACCTACTCATTATGGGAAAACGTATATATATTTTTTTTTTTAACTCCGTCTCAAAATGACTTAGTGTTGTACTTTGTCTTATATACCCCCATGTGGATATAATGTAACAAACTCAAATACTCAAGTTGTTCTAATCAATTTATCTTTGTGATATACTGCTAATTCATGTATAACTAAATTCTTTAAAAAGAAGTGGACACTCATTTTGGGATAGAGGAAGTGTTTATGTTTTCAATCTATAATTAAGATCAATCATTGCACTAATGATTTTCTAATACCTCTTCACTGCTTTAGCCTTGTAGTTAATAGAGGCGTGAATAAAAAGACATGCAATTGCATGGCACAAAGTCATATGAGCTCGTTTAGATTGTTGTATGTATGTCCTTTGCAAAATCAATCACCTTAGATGTCTGGTTCCAGTTGTAAATATCCAATTTTTAGGTAATAGAGCACTTCTAATGCATCCTCTTCTTATTAGGTCACAGATAAAACTTTGCTCCAGGAAGTCATGAGTGGCTCCATGAGTAATAAAGATGGAAGAGTAAGGGATGATGGATGTATATACATGGTACTTGAGTATGGGGAAATTGATTTGGCTCACATGCTATCTCAGAAATGGAAGGAAGTGGATAGCTCCAACCAGTCTATAGATGATAACTGGCTTCGATTCTACTGGCAGGTGGTTGACTATTTCTTTATTTTCCTTATCTTCTCCACTTACAGGAAGCATTGGAGTTTTTCTCAGAGTAGTGTTGAGAGGGCAGCAAGTACCTTGTATGCCTAAAATGTTTCTAATTTTATTACATTGTAAGGAGGGATAATAGAATTTTCTATTCAATCTTTCCATACTATGAAGTATTGAAATAGGTTGTTTAGTTTTAGTTTATCATGGCATTCTCTTCACATTAACTTCTTCATTCTGCTTCAAATGCCTGGAGATATGATCTTTTGTTATAAATCAAAATGCTGGAAATTTACAAAATTGAGAAATAATATTATATCTTTGAAACTATGTGTAGCAAATACTTCAAGCAGTCAACACTATACATGAGGAACGCATTGTGCATTCTGATCTGAAGCCAGCCAATTTTCTTCTTGTCAAAGGTTCTCTAAAGCTAATTGATTTTGGCATTGCCAAAGCTATAATGAGTGATACAACCAATATTCAAAGAGATTCACAGGTACTTCTTATGATTATTTTGGGTGTGTGCGTGCATCCATTTTTACCAATTAGAAAGTACAATTTTGTCCCATTTTTGTGCTGCTAAACTTATAATTATTAGAAAACTGCCTCTTATATCTGTTTTATTTATAGGGATGTAGTGGTTTTAACTGTCTCTCTCTCTCTCTCTCTCTCTCTCACTCTCACACACACACACACAGAGTTCAAACTTACCCCCAACTGAGAAATTGAATAATTCCTAAATTTTATGTAATTTATATGAGCTGGTTATAGATACTTGGTTAGTTGAATCAAGCTAAATAATTCCTCACAGAAGTTTTGCATACTCTGAAAAGAATTAGATAAATCTTAGCTTTGCAATTCTACACAAAAATTCATGTATAATTTTGCTTGTCTGGTCTCATTAGATTTTTGGTATCTGGTTTTAAGCATTATTATCATAAAATTTCACTATGTAACGAGGGCACTCTCCATGCTGTTGCATACTACTGCATTCCATTACTGCAGGTGGGCACATTGAGCTACATGTCTCCGGAGGCATTCATGTGCAATGAGGATGATGCAAATGGAAACACCATAAAGTGTGGCCGGCCATCGGATATTTGGTCCCTTGGCTGTATCCTTTATCAAATGGTTTACGGGAGAACCCCTTTTGCAGAGTACAAGACGTTCTGGGCCAAATTCAAAGTCATTACCGATCCAAACCATCAGATAACATATGAAGCAGTTTCAAACCCATGGCTTCTGGATCTAATGAAGAAGTGTCTTGCGTGGGATCGCAATGAACGGTGGAGGATTCCTCAGCTACTTAAACACCCTTTCCTGGTTCCCCTATTCCCATCCCCGCAAGATCAAAGCTGTAAGCTGCTTCAACATGTTGCTGAAGCTTGCGCCTCTGACAGAGAAGCTTCTGTGCTTTGCTCTCAGCTGATACATATACTCAAAGGTGGCCCAGACACATCAAGAAACCAACAATGCGAGTTGCTCTCGCAAATGGCACTACTTTGCACTCAGATTCAAGAGCGTATGACTAACTCGGAGGCGATGTAGCCTGTAGGTAGGATTCAAGAGTGCTTGCTTTGTTACACAAATAATCTTTGGTCATGCCTGTTTTCTGTAATGTCTTTTTGTAATTGTAATCATTTATGTTGTGTCAAAGTCAAATTTGTGGTGTTGCTTTTTAACATCATTTAGTGTTTTGATTGCCAAGGTACACTTTAAATGCGGGTTTCATGACATCTAAATAGACACTTTATTTTTAATAGTACAGCACGCATGTGTTTTTATAAATTGGGGACACTACAAATATACCACAATATAAGATATATTGATCAAATGAATTAAATCTGATTACATCTTTTCTGCAAATCCAAAATTAACAGTCTGTCTCAATCGGTACTGATAGGAAAAATATACCAAAAGGGCAAGATAAAGATTGCACTTGCTTGTGCAAAAGTCAGGTGATGAATAATAACTATGAGTCCTCATCTTGTGACGTTCGTTTGTAAGAAGCTTCAGCACGTGCTTCCTCCAACTTTGCCATGAGTTCCTTCACAAAAGATGTATTCGTCCCATGAGTAATTCTTAGTATATCTGCTGCCTTCGTCAGTGATTTTATAGCATCCTCCGTCTTCCCTAGTAACCTGTCATAAATCGTGAAATTCTTACAACTTCCATATTTCATCGGATAACATAACTGCATAAGAATAGATGATGATAAGATGTAACTGGGCACTGTGTGGCACATGTGTGGACCAAAACCTTGGGACTTTCCGATAGCTACTTGAATGCGAAGATGGGATTTCTTACCACTTCATGGATTAGGAAGGCTAAAGTTGGGATTAAGTATCAAAAAGTATTCTATGTTCTTAAAGAATATCATAATCATGAAACCATTCTGCTAGTTAAACTGAACTATCATAACTTTGAAAAATAGAAACGTAATGGCATAATTATAACCCAACATAACACAGAAACCTTCCCCAAGCCAACATATGCAACATAATAACCTTGGGAGTAGCGTTATTATCATATCATCAATCAAATGTATAAAAAAGTAAGAAAATATACTGACAGTAAATACCGCAACCCGCAATTATGGCATTGTTTTATCATATGGAAACTGTGTAGAGACATAGGATTGAGTTGGGCCTTCATGATTGTACAGATTAAGTCTTCATTAGTGTAGGGATTAATTGTTTCTCAGTTTAGATTAGTATCTTAGTTTAGGAGTTACTGCCAGTTTTGTAGTCAGTACCAGAACTATACGGACTACAAAACTGGACATCACATGAGAAGTATATCATAAAACAATAAGAACAAGTTTTCGTAAGCTTAATAATCAGTTTGTCTAGTTTAAAATAAAGTAGGCATTCTTAGCAAAGCAAAGATTCTAACCATTCAATCTTTCCACAGGTGTAATATTGCAATCCAAGCAAGGGATGGAATTCAGGGTACACTCCTGCAGGTGTACATAAAGTGAAGATGAGGACATCGGCAACAAATTATCTTGATCAAGTATGCAAACTAATAGCAGCTTATGCATTCAAGCACGATAAATTTCCTCTGCTATTCTTTTCTAAGAATAGTTTTAAGCAGTTGAACTACTAACAAAAGAGTAAAACAACACTGTACGGATTCAAATAGTACTTTTTATAATATATGTACAACAAGCAATAAAGGGAGGCTGTGCCAATGACAGTAATAGTATGCAATGAATAATAGATGTCCACACTGTTTAGACTCATGGCCTTAAGATACTGACATAAATACCCGCAAATAGACTAACAAAGAAAATTTGGCGCATGTCCTTGAGGATACAAGTTCAAGGATAACATACTTTCATACACAGGAATGGTCAATTTGCAGTAAGCTAGTGCTTCTTCCCACTCCTCCATCTCAATCAAAATCTGGAAAATAAATAATGAGTTCAGATTTAAGAATTCATTGAATTAATTGGAAAAAAAAATCATTGAATTAAAATGGCCATTGCTAAATAGCGTAAGAATGTTTGTGGCTCCATCAAAATATAACCTTGCTTTGTTGGCCTGAAATTTAGACAGATAATAAATCCTAAAACAACCTTAATTTTGCAAAATTTTAAATCACCCAAGAATATTATGCAAGTGAATGGTGCTAACTTTCCTAATGCATTAGATGGCGAAGGATTATAGATTTACTTTGAAAACATTTGCCACCAATAACAACAAATTCATCTTGGAGGAAAATAAAATATTTCAATCAAGGATATATTCATACTTTGAGCATAGAGCCAGCGCCAAAATATTGAGATAATGTTTGTTAATACTACTTAATCATTCACAAATTAATCTATTTTTCCCAAGCCTAAAATTTACTTAACTAATAAAGCATCTCTTATATATGCCAATTTGTTAGTCTGATCAAAGCAACTCGCTCAAGGATTAGTTTGATACCCAAAAGAATTGAATAAATATTATTACCAATAATTATCGAACTAAACAGATGATAAATCAATGAGATTGAGTTTCCATATCATTCAATTGTCTATGTACATGATATAATTATAAATAAAAAGAAGAAAAAGAAGCTACCTTTAGAAGATTGTCCCGAGTTTTCATCAAACTGATTGAATAAGGATGACATAATTTCATTTGAAGTGCCTCAATCATCTTGTATATTGAAATAGCTTCCTGATAATCTATAACCAGTCAAGAAATATAATTGTGTAGATAAAGTCGTAAATTTTACATGATTAAAGTTAATAGAGAACAAAGGAAACTGAATAAAAGAAACTAACAGACAAATAAAACATATGGCAACCAATAAGAAACTAACAAGGATATTACATAATGTCAGGGAATTACATTTAGTTGAAATCATTTTCTTGAATTGCTACCATACTGAACTATCTTTTCAGCATAAACAATAGAGCAGGATACGGCCTGAGGATGCAGATGGAAGAGATTTGGAAAGCAATTTTATATCACTAGCAATATTTTTTATCTCTTCCTTGTCCCTTACATGTCCACACTGGTGGCATGTAAATCCTTTGTCATCTGAACATCCAAACAGGGAAGTATGAGAGAATAATTGCCAGAGGCAGCTAATTGGTTCCACATTGGAAGTAACATACCAGAATTACGAAGCAGGAATCCACTGCATCGAACATCCTCACACCTATAACCTTCTAGAACTGCACTTTCTTGAATATCATCTTCTTGACCCTTCATTACAGGCACATAATCAGCCTAATCAATGAACAATAATAAATGTAGAACCTCCAGTTTTCAGGGTAACATGCTGAAGAAAGCATCTTGAGATATAGAGCAGCACGTACCACTTTAATGCAGCGGGGACATGTGCAAGTGAAAAGGTACTGTTCTTTGAGAGCCTTTTGCCGAGTCATAGTACTTCCAGCCATTTCTATGTAGCTTATTGATACCTTATCAAATATAGGCAAACACATTATATTAGACTTGATGTTGTGATAATAGAAGAAAAGATTAATAATAAACATCACACCCTCCAACATTTGTAGGAAATAAATATGATACTGCAAGCAAGTTTAGAGTGTCTTCATTTTTTTATTGAAATTTCTGCACTTCCTTTGCACTACAAAATATTTCTTATACAAGATTTTCACCCCAATACAGTAATGCTAATCCACTTCCCACCAAATTTTAGCCAGATCCTCAAAAGCCATACTATATCATTGTTCACATATGACAGGGTATTATTCACAACAACTGAACGGCCACTCATAATAGAAACTTTACCTTTCAGACTTGTTTCAACTCCAAACTTGTTACATTGTTAAGCTCACTAGAAAACATTTGCCAGATATAAGTTATGGTAACAAAGCATAGTGAGATTCTTCTTGTAATTTTTTGCTCCTTACAACCCTGGTATATTTTGCCACCATTCCCCAAAACTTAAGAAGCCAAGCTGAATAACTGCTCAAACGGTAATGTTTGCAGTACACAACAGCACTTGTAACCCTAATATTCTTGTCTTAATTCCAAACTTCAGCAAATTACCATACCTTTTGAAAACCGTAACCGATCCATATTGATCAATACAAGACAGTCCCTAAAATTTTGAACTTCAGGAGTATCCAGCATCAGAGAGACACTCAGGACATTTAACGAACCGAGTTAGAGAAATTATTGAAAGTACGATGAATATTGGATATATTGTCAGCTCAAGGTTCACGCAAGTTTGAGTTGTCTGAATAAGTGGTTTTTGTAGGGAAGTTTATTTCTATACTTGTTAGAGCAGCAATTACACTTAGTACCCCTGTACCCAGATATATCATTATCACTTCGTTAGTTGTAGTAAATCTCACACTGATTTCTCCTTCTTTCCTTTTCCTTTTCTTAATAACAAACCAATATATTTTGGAAAAACATATAGTACCTCAGCACCCTTGGGTATATGCTGCACAGCACGAACAACAGCTACCTTTCCCTCAAACACCAAAACAGAGTTGGGGAAGCAACTACAGCACCAGAACCATTTAGCACTTAGCAGATCCAGCAATAGTGTAATACACAGGAAACACATCAAACTACCAAAGCACTTACATGTGGTTAATAATAGAAACGACAGGATACAATCCAGTCCCCAGTGGTCTTAGTTCACTATCACAAATGGTATGTGCATTGCATGCAAGCTGCATTGAATTAAGAAAAATCAGATTCCAAATGAACGATCAGAAAATGAACCTTTTAAATAGAAATCTGAGAATTTTAAAAAAGTCTTTCTTCTATGAAATTGCCAGCAATTGGGTTTCCATAAATATGAATAATACATGTTAATCCATCATTGCACCTATTGCATCCTTGGATATGCAGGCAGTCCACATTTTTCTTCATAATAGGATGATCAAGTACTATAAATCTAATAACATGACACAGATAATCCTTTGTAATAACTGCATAAGGTATCCCCCTAGGTTTTGACATAAGAATATACTAACATTTGATTAATCGTCTAATACACACCAATAGTTCAGCCACAAAAGACAAATTACCAAACTAGCAGACTGTAAGGGGTGCAGCTTTTCATGTAACTTGAAAGTAGTCCGAGAGTTCATTTAGAAATTGAGGGATGCACTAAATAAATAAACATGTATAAGATACCAAATCTATAATTATTCATCCAATGACCTTGGAAAAGTTTTCTGCAATCTCTTTTATATTCATCTCTGGCCACTGAAGTATCAAGTTGACAAGGTTAGCCATCTGAGCATAAAGTACCAGCTGCTTTTCATCAATATCGGACATGTCTTCACAAAAAAGAAGGTTAAGGAAAACAGGAAGATACAACTGATAAAGTACTAGCACTGGAATAGGGAAGGATACGTGCCACCAGTTCTTCCACCAAACTGTAATTATCTGTAGCAGTAGTGGGGATAACCTAGCAGTAATACAAAATCAAATATGAGAGCTAGAAGCAGTCCTACATTGGTCATTTTTCATGAGAAAATGAAAAATTAAAAGCCAATAAATTAGATCATTCTGAACTTAACATTTAACTGTAAAAGCTCAATGACCTTAACAATGATTCAACATATGTGAGAATGAGACACCACTGTAAATCATTTTCTAAGGGAAACCTGTCAGATTGGATGGCAGAAGAGATTTAGTCATGGACTCACTTTCTAGAAGGTACAACATAACACCTTTCTAAATAGCATAATTGTGCTGTTTTTTTCCTAATCGGAGCATGATTTGTCAAGAGAAGAAGAAGATAATCTCAGCCAAGTTGAAGGCTAATGATCAGGTAACCACATTGATCAACAGCAGGCTATCGGGTTGATGATTTAACTGAACAGGAATAATAGTTATGTTTCTATGTTTCAGCAAGTACCTAATACAAGGTGTTCAATAAGCTCCAAATATGTATGGCCAATATCCAAAGTTATAGCCTGGCAAACAAATTAAGAGGATGAACAAGAAAAATACATGGTGAACAATTTAAAAAAAAAAAAAAAAGATTGCAAAAAATGCATATGTGGTGGAAAAATTCCAATCTGGGACATATCTAGAAAGAAATTGTCAATATGGCAACACAAATAAGTCCAATAACTCCAGGTCGGTACCAAGTTTCACAATCCTTGACATATCAATGCACTATATGTCTATAATATGCATACTAACCAGTAGTACTATTTTCTTAAAATACATAAAATAGTGACGATTTAATCTACAATCGCAATTCTTATGACAGTTTTCCATGTCGATAAACATCAACAAAGTTTTTTAATATAGTTTTGATGCATTTTTGCAAAAATATGATTATGATAGTTTTACAATCTAAGTGATCGCTTGTTCTGTAAAGTTATTCACAGAATATCTACTCATATTCTAAGGCAAACTATTCTTAAAATTAAAATAAGGCATTACAAATAAAATAACATTACAAAATGCAACTGTAATATTGGGGATAAAAGATATACCTTCTCATTTTGTAATTTTCTTCGGATGTAGAGTTTCACCATCAGACGTATAGATGGTGTAACAGATTTCCTCCAATCCTTATCAAGCCTTGAAAGAGCATGGCATTCAAGTCTATGAAACTTCCACTCCAATTTCTTATAATTGTAAAAGCATATGACCAGAAGATCAGAAAATTGTTCAGAGCACTAGAATACATATTTATTCCATTCTTTCAACACGTGCTAACATCTATATCATGTTCTTCAGGAGTTCAATTAGTCAGTGACTCAATGGCAAAAACTTTTTCATTTTATTAACTTTCTTCTCAAGATTGGCTTGTTTTCCAAGAAAAAGGCATGTTTCTACATATACTGCATGTAAGTGTTAACTCATATTGAGGAAACTCATGTTTTGCGACTGATTGCTTAAATTGAGAATTTAAAGTAGATACCAAATATGGTATGCCAATGCAATCATGTTTAAATTTCTTAATCAAATATCAGTATGCATAAAATGTTGAGTTATAGATGGCCATTGTGGATCTGATAATAAACAGAACTACAATCACTTCTTGAACTTAATATGATGTCCATATTGGCTGCTCCAAGAGATGCCAAGTCAAATGCAATCATTATGTGACATAACATGAGAATGCACAATGAATAGCATTACACACCTGACATGTGCTCCCACAGTACCACACCACCTGACAAGATGAGCACTTCTTTAGGTTACTCAATTTGAAGCATCCTTCACATCTTGATTCAATTGAGGAGTTATTTGGTACACAAACATAAGGCTCTTGGCTTATAACTACTTCACCTGTAGCATAAAAAACAAGATATAGCATAACAAGTATATCACAAGTCCTAATAACAATGTACAACCTAGACTAAAAAAAGACTGTAACTACTGCCTACCACACACTGCTAGATTTTTATAGTTTTGGTGTTACTGATTGCTTGATGGAAACTTGGCTATTTTCCCTTGTTGGTTCACTGGAACAAACTAAATCAAACTAAAACAATAGCTCATTGTTTCGAATCACCAACCAGTAAGTTCACTGTGCAAGTTTTAAAATATACAAGTCCTGGGTCATTTGAAGCAAAAACTAAACCAATCTAATCCTGTATTTTATTGCAAACAAGAATCACAGGTTGTTGGACACAATTTGCATATTAATAGAACAGTAAATGAAGAGCCACCAATATAATCCATTAACCCCAAAACATATTCCTTCAAAGCTTATGAAATTTATGTGAGCTTAAAGCTCAAAGGCAAGAACAATACATTCAAATTTCAAACAGGCGCATCAAGACCTACTCCTAGGAAAACACGGAAATGAAATTTCTAGTAAACCACTTCCTCCCACTTTTCTGGGGTTTTCCTATTTTTGCCTAGAAACAAACGCGGTGTGAGGACACCAATTGAAGAAGCAATGGTGGTGTCTGTATGGCTTTAAGAGATGAAAATGGACCTGGATAGAAATCTCTGGTGGCTAAGAGGCAGCGACCTTTTCCTGGAAGCGTAGAAACGGTAAGAGCACGATCCTGAAGAGCAGTCTGCAAATCCTCCATTAGAGTGGTCTTGAGCTTGGAATTGGATGATTCCAATGTGTTCTCGCCAGAAACAGTGGTACACTGTAATTATAAGGTAAAAGATATATTCCTTTGTTCCAAATTAGCCCCTAAAATTTTCTTTGTTTTGTAACCATACTTGAACTATATATTTTTCATTAAAAAAATTGGCGATTTTCGTTAAATTTAAAATAAAAAATATATAAAATATATAACATTACATTTTTACCATTTATAATTTTCAAGTTTTACAGATTTAACCTCTTATTTATCGAACCCACCAGAAATATCGCTGTATTCTGAAATTTTTCGTCGGAATAGTGAAGGAGTAATCTTTAAAAACTCCAAAAAAGCAAAAAAAAAAAAAGGGTGAATGAGTGATCTTTGAAAAGCTCATTTTTTTATTCAATTTTTAGTATCTTTCTTATCCATCTTTGGCTTTCAAGCTTTTGATATCTCTTTTTCTTCTTTGCTTTTCCGATTTCTGGTCTGAGTATAGAGACAGAGAGGTTTGAGGAGTGGCTCCAAAAATTAGCTAAAATAAGATTCACAAAAATCATCTTCTTCCTCAAACCATCACTTAAGTCTCATATTTTCCATTTGGCTACGTTTACTGACAAATATTTTCTCATATTTTCATCTTCTTCCCAACTTTTTGCCATTAATATATTTCATTCTAATCTTCTGGTTTATTCAAATTTCCATTTATATATCTACTATAGGTGAGAGTAAAGAATGGAACGTATCTTCGCTTGCTATGGTGTTTCAAAGAGAAGTGCAGGAGCGTATATTGGCTGTTCAATTCAGTTGTTTTAATGAAACTGATTGTTGGATGTGGTCTTTTGATGAACATGGAATTTATTCTGTCAAGAGTGCTTACAAGTTTCTTGTTCCAGAACAACAACATTTATCATCAAATGATGTATGGAGTGATCTTTGGCAAGCTTCAATTCAACCTAAAATTAAGATTTTTTAGTGGAGGGTTTTAGTTGAATGTTTACCGGTGGCAAAAGCATTAGTAGAAAGGAGAGTAAACATGTCTCAAATGTGCCCTATGTGTGGTTATGGTGTTGAAGATAGTTTCCATCTTTTGTTTGGTTGCTTGGAAGTTAAGGAGGGGTGGCAAAGTATGGGTTTGTTGGGTTTATTTTTGGGAACCACTTCGGTGGTGCAATGTCTTAATGTAATTTTTGATAAGTTGAATGGAGAGGCAATTTGGAAATTGTTATATTTTGGTTGGGGTCTTTGGAAATGGAGAAATGAATGGGTTTGGAATGGTCGAAAAATGGGGTTGACGGAGACTTTGTGCATGACAGAGGAAATGCGGAGGGCTTGGAAAGTAGCTGGTAATATGGAATTGGAAGCTGGGTTAGTTCATCATTCAACAACCAGGCATATGGGAGTAATAAGATGGTCGAAACCACCAGCTGGTTGGTTGAAAATTAATTGTGACGGAGCTGCTTTTGGGTCAGGCGAAGGTGTCGGGTGCGGTTGGGTTGCTAGGGACAATAATGGTTGTTGGAAAGGTGGTGGTAGCAGGCGATGGAGGTGGTGTTCCGATGACCCGAAAATGGCAGAAGCTTTAGCTATCAGAGAGGCTTTATCATGGTTGAAGGATACGAATTGGAGGAAAGTTATCATTGAAAGTGATTTCCGATCTCAAGTCAGGATCGGGAGTTAATACCATGTATGGGTTAATTATTAGTGATTGTATCCGCTTTGCGGCTTTATTTGAGAACGTTGTTTTCTCCTTTATTAAGCGATCAGCGAATTCGGTAGCTCATTCCATTGCTAGAGCTTCGGGTTCCATGTCTGATCGTATTTCTTGGGATGATTGTGATGGTCCCCCAAGTTTGCATCAGTTGTTAGCTATTGGTTCTTATAAATGAAATCTTTTCCTTCAAAAAAAAGAAAATATGACAGCCAAGCGAAAATTTAGTCAAAAAATCCAAAGTGTGATATTTAAATAAACAAAACATAAGGTTCAGTACATAACCATTGAAAACAGAAAATTAAGCAAAATGAAATAAAGTAGAACTAAAATAAGTGCCTAAGGCTTATGGTGCTGGGTTGGGGGTGAAATCTAGAACTGTAAACTCACCATTCTTTATGATAGCCCACAAAATTCCCATGGTGCTACCCTTGGTTTTGTTGTAGAAGACCACATACAGACAACCAACGCAAATAAGGGCAAACAAGGCAAGTGAGGGGAGGGTGTGATGGGGAAGAGGATGCTGGAATTTTTCCATCAACAGTCCTATGATGGCCTGCCCAAAGGACATCCCAGTCAGTTTCACAATATGAAGTCGATCCTGGTGATCAATAACCATCCCCATGAAGATCATAGAGAATCCCCAAACACTGTAGACCTGGCAGGCTTCAAAGGAACTGTGGATGAAGTAATGACCACCTTC
>JAYMTE010000574.1:0-17097 GCA_036897545.1 Pelargonium fulgidum
TTTGTTTGAGCCTGCTTACCCAAAGAGCAACTCCTCTTTATATTTATAAGACTTTCCTGTAAAAGCAAAAAGGGTTAGAGATTAGATAGAATCCTTTGACTTGCTCCAACCTACTTCCTTTTGACTTTTTTACTTATTACATTCCCTGTCTCGTGAAGCAGTATAGCCTACAATGAAGTACCTGACAAGAAGAATCTTTCAACTCGAGCTCTATATTTATCTATTTACATTTACATAAAACCCAAGCACTCTCTAATAAAAGGGAACTTAGGCAACTACTTTAATGAAAGACCCTCCTGCCAAATCTAATAAAACTGGTTTTGGATTCATCCAAACAATCCCACAAAGACTTTCTAAAATACCGGTTATCCGCTTCACTCTATTAACCTGAAAGCTAAGAAAACTATATCCGTGTCTCCCGACACTAGAGCAAGCCCATAAGAAAAAACCCTTCAAATCAAAGAATACCGAAGTTACTATCATCTAGAATGCTCTTTTTCGTGCGTTTAGATACTGCCACTTTAAGTTTCTTCTGTTCCTTTATAACTGAAAATAAGAAAAGTGGCTTATTTTAACAAAGAGTTACCTACCCACCGAATTAGAAACCCCGATACTATTCTATTCTAATTGTAAGAGCCAGTATTTTGGGGAATTGTCTAAACTTTATAATTTAAAGCTCTAGCTACCAAAGCAAAACAATGAGATTACTCCCTCTATCAAAGTCTGGAATCAAAGACATTACTGGAAATTTTGGATAATTTACGAACCTCTAAAGTACACTCAACTACTAAATATTTAAGATATAGAAACTACGGTGTACGCTGATGTAGACAAAAGCACTTTACGACCATAAGGGCACTTTTCCGGATTCTAGGGCTAGACATAAAAGAAAAAATCACGAGGTTAGTAGTTAGATAAAGTAGACATACACTAGATAAGCTTTTTTACCCATAAGCTCTGCCAAATCCTAACAAAAAAGATACTTAATAGGTTTTAAAGATTAAATAAGTAATGCCTTATAAATAAAGCACAGAGTACTAAAAAGAGTTTCACTTTTTTGGGGTTTGCTTTGACTTAAATAAAAAAACTGTTACATTGTACTCTAATGGGGTTGATAAGAAAGAGAGAATTATCCCTGGGTTAGCGTAGTAAATTTTTGAGAAATGCGCACGAGTTCTCTAGGAGATTTTTGTACTCTACCGGAGTTTCTCTAGTTTGAAGATCACAATTAAAACCTTTTCTATTTAGTCCCGGGTATTTCCTGTGTTGTGCCGCTAAAGTATTCCGGGATTTTTCAATAAGAAGGGAAGCACAAGATTTTGAAGTCTTTGCAGTATCCTGTCTAAAATAGATTTGTAAGGAAAGACCTTCCTTATCTGTTCTTAACTGAGTCAGGGCAAATTCTTGTATTTAGAGTCCTAGAAATTAGTATAAATTGGGGCTCCTAATTGGTGAGGTAGGTTTCCTTCTCATATAAATAGAAGCATCATTTATGTTTTAGTGACTTTTAAGAAGAAGTCTTTTTTAGTTAGTAAGTAGTATAGAATTCATACATAAGGAACCTCACATATGTTATCCCTTTTAGGTGATCTTTTAGTATGCACGGGGGCTTTTCTTTCTGGTTTCACTTAACAAGGCCTCTTAAGACTCCTGCTAATATAAATGAGTATAGCTGACTAAGAAAAAAAGGGCTAAAACAAGAAGTTTTCGTTAAAAAAGAGAATGAAAGGTTTCCTATTGTATAACGTAAGTATGTATATTCATTATAATTATACTACAAGACAAAACCTTCCTAAGGCAGCCTTCGGTCAGTAACAATAACACTATCCAGTATCTCCAAGGCAAACTACTCATTTTGGTGTTAGCTACAGGGCGGGAGGAATACTCGTTACTAGAACTCATAATAAAACTAGAGGAACTATCTAATAAACTACTAACTGCGAATATACTATTACAAAATTAAGGATATATACCCCTTTATAGAATACAAATAAAATATAAGAATACAGTAATAGAAGACTGTAAGATATACTGCTAGTACTACTAGCTACAACAGGAAGACTCCTAAGCCAGGTGATAAGGCAGGTAAGGCTTTCAAAAAGGGTATATCAAAGGAGCCCTTTGGGTTCTTTATTAAATCTGAATACATATATAATGACATTTTTTTAGAGAGCCTATTTTATTTCTTGTAGCTTTGTAGTCTGTAAAAGATAACCTTACTGAAGATTTAATTTATTATTGCAGGGTCTTTTTTCCAAGTACAAGTAAGTAAACAGAGACAGATGTAGATAGGCCGCTAATCCAAGGGCTCTATAAAGTCTAAATAAAGGTTTTCTGTAGTTAAAATCTTAGGTTCAGGAGCTTTGGTATTAAAGCAGCTTTAGCTCTCTCAATGGCTAGAAGACCCGGTTTCCTGGGCAGAAGTATCCTGTTGAGAAAGATTAAGACTAATAAAGAAGCTTTTTATCCTATTCGATATAAAAACAAGTAGGTTTTTGTTTGTGTCTTTTTATTTAGAAAATTCTTACGTTCTTAAACTATAGACTCTTGGGAATCCCCTACACGGGGGCACTTCTTTGCCTGTGAAATAATAAAGGAAACGAACCCCGGCTTTTAATCTAGTAAGTAAATTTCTGCATCTTCCGTATCGAGGGTTTCGGGGAAAGTTGTTTTGAATAGCCTGCAGTTAGGTTAGGTATGACAAAGAAAAAGCTCAAAGTGACTTTTGGCAGTGTTATAGTATCTTAAACTTATATCGATATCCTTGGATAGGACTTTCTTGTAATTTACAGAGCTAATATTGTCAAGAATTCCGTATACGGATTAGGGAACCCTCGACTTATAGGACTCCCCTTACATTCAATTACCGGACACTTACTAACCGATACTTTATATCCCTACTGCAGCAGCCTTTGTTAATAACCCTTACGAAGAGTCCTAAGTCAGATATAAGTTTTAATAAAATAAAGGGAGCTACAATCCATTAGAATACGAAAGAAAATTTCGGTATTACGCTGTCAAATTGAAATTTAGGTTTTTAGTATATCAAGATTAGAACCCTGTGATGTCAATTAAAAAGTTGTGTGTGTAATCTACCTTCAAGTTAGGATTACTTACCCCAATTCATATGCACCTAAGCCTGCCCTCCTTTAAAAGCTGTTAGATTGATTCTAGTGCTACTAAAAGCCTCCGTAATTGTATAGCCTTTCAAAGAAAGAGAAGATAGTTTTTATTCTGAACGGAGAGTGCGGTGTACTCCTTTTTTTTGATAATCTTAACCTTGCATGTTCTATACTTCTTACCGAGACTCCAATTATAAAAACAAGAATTATGTCCCATTATTCTACAAGCTTAGTTGTCATTGCAACCCAAGGTTATAAAAAACATACATTACCTATAACGACCCACTTACTATAATAA
Source organism: Pelargonium fulgidum (assembly GCA_036897545.1). Classification (NCBI taxonomy): domain Eukaryota; kingdom Viridiplantae; phylum Streptophyta; class Magnoliopsida; order Geraniales; family Geraniaceae; genus Pelargonium; species Pelargonium fulgidum. The sequence continues at coordinate 3,421 of JAYMTE010000574.1, forward strand.
AAGTATAAGTCCGGAATTCTAAAGGCCTGATTACTTTTGTGTAGAGGCACTCCTTCCTATTCTTAGAACTGATACACCTTTTATAGTGAGTAATACCCTATACCCTTAAAGGTCCAAGTCCACCAAGTCTTTGGCTTACAAATTATGTATACTTTAAATCGTTTAACCCCTTTTTATAACAAACCCTTTACCTATTCCATGTGGGATAAGAACTCCTGTTAGCTTTTCCTAAGATTCTTAGGGGAGGAAGGACATAGGATTTCCTTACTACCTTACTATAGACTGAAATTCCTAACTCATAAGCTGAAAATCAACTGACTCGAGACTCCTCAGATTTCTAGACCTTGTCACTTCCTTTGAAAAGTACTTTCTCTCTTGTAAAACTAGACCAATATCTTTATTACTTTAAACCCAAATTCTTAGATTTAGAACCCTTGTTAACTCGGAATAAATATCCGACACTACAAAACTTTTCTATTCCATTATTTGCGCACTTATTACTGGTAATTTAAGGCTTTGTCAAGATCCGTTAAGCAAGGATAGAACTAAAACTCCCAAAGAAAACCAATCCCTTATAGTGGCTAACCTATTTGTAAATAACCGAATCCCCGGCGAAAAAAAACATATACGGATAGGAAATCAACAAGATTAAGAATAAACCCTACAAAATATAGTTAAGGCTTAGGTACCACTCTGTAATTTGGGTAAGCTTTTCTTTGTTAGCTACTTAGACTTTTACTAGAAAAGGCATTAAAGATCTTTCACATTTCGTGTACATACAAGGGATCTATTAAAAATTTTAGTAGGTTTGGTCACAAGCTAATATTTCAAAAATTCTAGTCATACTTTCTTTAGTAAGCATCTTTAAACCATGGTTAAAGAAAGACTTATAGACACCAAAAAAGAATGCTAGAGTTACTCATTAGCCAATCATAATAAGGAAAGGCTACAATGAATTTCTCTATAATAGAATGGAATTTTAGCTATTAATATAGAAGTAAGGTTTTTTACTAGTATGTAATTTTTTCCTATTCGTATTAGTATAGTAAGGTCTAGGGCCGGCTTTTTTAGGAGCTGATTTAAGTGAATTTGAACCTTTGTCGTTTCTATCATTTGATCTTCGTTTTAGGTTTTTAGAAAGTAAGATTTTAAGCTGACCTCAAAAGCCTTCCCCCTGAGTATAGCAGGTAAAAGCATAACATTTATAAAGAATTGATTCTATATAAGTGCTTTCGAAAAGAAACTTGCCTCTTGTATTAAATTCTGATCTTGTTTTAATACCCATGTATTTTTAACGAAACATTGCTATAACTTTTTATGATCACAAGAACTTAGTCTTCAAAAAGAAGGTGGGGATTCCTGAGTCAAAGCAGTCAAAACTCTTATTATTTACATATATCCTCACAGTGCTTTTAATGTGAAGTTAAGCAAGACTCTCTACTCAACCAGGAGTCTCCTATTCAGTTCAGGACACCCCAAAAAGAAATCCTTAGTATAATTTAGAGCAGGTTTACTAGCCGAACATTTCTTACTTGTTTTTCGTTTTTATTCTATCTTTTTGCCCGGATTACTAGAAATTTTAAGGAATCCTTATCGGAGCACGGTATACTTTTTGAGATTCTCCTTATCCTGAAAAGAGTTCTCGTTGTTGTTATTTTCTATGGATTTTAATTTAATAAGGGTTTCTTATCTCTATAAAGCACCAGCCTCTACACTAAGGAATATTTTTATATTAAGCGGGATTCTTGAGACAGCCTACAGGCAAGTCGGCTATCAATAATTGGTAATTCATTTACTAAACGAAAACCTAAAGTGCTAGTATCTGTGTATGTGTTCATATTCCTGTGGTACGCATATTAATGATATGTGAATAGTGTTATTTATAGTATCGCTCTAAAATTCTCCGAAAAGTCTACGATTTAGACTTCTTAGTTACTGACTCGACCTAAAGCAAATTTAGCGAAGTCAGAGGCCCTAAAATGAATATAAATATTCAGTGTACTTAGTCATAGGCTATATAATAGCTCAGAGCAAAAAATATGCATTTGGTAATTTGTTAGACAAGCCCTGGGTTTTAATTAAATTAATAACGAGAACTGCTCTTCTACTCGCTGCTCGAGACTCTAATTTATGTACTGGATTTGTTTCTTTAAGATGATATATAAGTGGGGCGAACTAAAGTCTTAGGTACTAATGTGTATTCAGAATTCTGAGTAGTACTAATTTAGGATAAGGTATAAGTTAATTCGTACGCCCTTTATCAATCCAGGAGTCGTTTAGAACTTGAATGTTGAAATACTGGATTCTAGACTTTGATCTTGAATTACCAAAAGGAGTTCCATATCTCAACTAAGTACTAGAGTTACATCAACTAGAGAAGTCAAATCCGTTTCCTTTTTATCCACTCCCCTTATAGGAATATGATAAAAATAGGCTCGACTTAGCTTAAAAGCCAAGGATTTCCCACTCTATTGTTTGACTTAACTTTACAAATTCGGGTTCTTATTAAGAACTAGCGTGAAACAAAATATAAGATGAAGGATAATAAACTCCCATCTATCCATATCTAGAGTTAGACCTAAGCAAGATCGGGTTCACTTCAGCTCTTTTGCTACCGATGCTATCATAGAGCTCCGTTGGACAAACATAAGGATAATTTTATACATACTGAATGGATACTCATAGATGTTACAAACAAAGATATATAATTTCCTGTGAATTCGATTTTGATTATCCGACCATTTATACAAAGTGCTTCTTATCTAATAAATTGACTGATGGATATTTGGTATTCTATAACTAGAAAATATATTTAAATTGAGTAATACTTTATGACCGATAACTAACCTTTTATGGACTTTTCATAAAAATCTTTCTTACAAGAAAAGGACTCCTGGACCTGCTTTAATGTAACTAACTTCTAGATTTGTATAAAACTTAAATAATTATTCCATTTAAGTGATTATTTCGGATTTTGGTTTCAATGGGGTGTGCTCTGTATCTTAACTAAGTTGTCAGAGTCCTTTCTTCTGGATAGGATATAATTCAGGGTCTTGCTCTATTCTCTGTTTTGTTCATTGGGATTCGACAATGGAGTTGTTCTTTCAAGAGTTCAATAGACTGACCTAATGTACTGTTATGTGTATAAATCAAGTTTTGTTTTTTGAATAATTTTTCGTGAGCAGGGCCCACTCTTGAAATGGATAAAACGCTTTTGAACTTAATAAATCTGGGATTACTGAACTCACTCTTGGAATTTGTACACTAAGTTCCAATTTAGATATTGCATATAACGAGAAGCGCCTAGCATCGCCCGAACTCCTTTACTATTTATTTCTTATTGATAGGAGTATACACGCGGACATTATATACGTGCCCAATACCGGAGAATCTAACACTTTAGAAAGCGTTTTCCAGTTTGGAATTATATCTTATAGAACTTTTAGCTTTGAACTTACTGGTTATGCGCTGAACGTTCTAATAAGGGTTCCTTTAAGGATTCTATACTTTTTTAATTGTGTATTAAATTTAAAAGGAGATTCAGACGAATACTTGTAGCTGAAAGTTTATTAGAACGAATGAGTTATTCCCTTGTGGGTACCTCTTTTGTAGATTACTCTAGTATTCATAAGGAACCTGAAATAAGAATTTCTTACTTCCTGAGCGGGTTGTGGCAGGATACTCATATGGTGCTTCGTTGTAGGTTCAAATCCTGTATATTAAAGCAGGGGCCACCTAGTATCTATAAAAGAGCGTCCTTTTTGGGCAATTTTCCATAAAAGCCTTTATAAACGGATATAGGTAGAAATCCGTACATAATTTTTTTTAAAGTTGCTTGAGCCATAAGTTCTTTTCCCGTAAGATAGTGATAATTTTATATTCCAAATGAAACTTATCTACCCAAGGATGAATTCCAGCTTAGGTTTTAATCTGTAACCACTTTTTATATGTTGTTTATATAAAAAGAAGGTCAAACCCTAATTTTCGTTTTTTATCAGCTAAAAAGTGGAATCCCTGTCTTTTTTGCTCTTTAGTAACTACCTTCCTATAATGTCATTTTTTTTACTAAATTGATGGAAGCGCCCCTTATTAATTTAAAATAGGAATTTCCCCGACTTGCTTCTGGCTTACTTAGTTTAATAAAACACCTTGCAAAAACCCTAAACGCAGTTCTCATTAATTAGTGGAAACCTTTCTTCTTGTTAGGAGCTATCCTTATATCTTAGGAGCTACACTCTTATGAGATATACTTGTATTCTGTATCCGTACCTTACTCATACTCCTACTTCTATGCTTATTATCTTTCTATTTCTTGGGTACGGTTATCCTTTGTGTAACTGGGCCTTTCTACAAGAAATCTATAAAAAGAATGTATAATTAGAGTATAATATTTGTTAATGGTCAAATAAAGAGTTTCGTGGTAACAATAAAAAATTTATAAGAGTACTTTGTCAAGGTTTTCTTAAGGCTTAAACATATAAATTAGAATTTGAATGCGAAAAAAATCATGTTGATTCTTTTACGGGCTCTTCCCCAAATCTACTACTTCATTTTTATTGCTTAACCTATCCAACTCATAATTTAGCAGCAAGTTGGAATTAAAGGGGTGCCCAGGAACTCAATTCGTTCCCCTTTTCCGCCCCCCTTTTCGTGAGTTTTTATTAGGGGTTACCTTTAGATGCCTATTGTTAGAGTACTACTTGACCCACGGAACTCTTCAGTTAATCAGTGACCAACAAGGGAAGAAAATAACTTAAAAAGGTAAGAGTGAATTCTGTTCAAGAAATTCTAGGGATATCTAAGTTATTTTCAATAGAGGACACCTTTATTCAGCAAGCGCTCTCTTAGATCGACGAAAAGTTGGAGATTGAATCAAAAAGAATTTTAATATACCAATAGGACTCGTATTTCCATTCTCTGGATTTGACTCTCGTTACTTTGTAAATACCTCTTTATTGGAATTACTTAGAAATATTACAAAAACTTCTTTTTCTTTTTTCCTACAGGAACTTAAACACTTCTATAATATAAGTCAATTTGATTTTTTAAATAATTAAGCCATATTTCCCACCTCTATTTGAAAACATTTAATCATACATTGCTCTGAAAACTTATCTTGAGTTGGAGTTTACATACTGCCCCAGGACTAGCCTATGTTCTCTATTAGGGATCCCTGACTACTATCTGGTGTTTGGTAGAGTCTCGCTTTTGGTTATGTTCAATTGTAATTGAAAGAGGGCATCATACCTTGTCTACTAGTGCTTAATAAGATTTTGATAACAACGGGATTTTCCTGGATTCCTGACTTTTTTGTCAATTATTGGAGGGCCTCTGTTTTAAGATATAAGCAAGGTTATTTACTTAACTTACTTTCACGTAGTTCTTGACTTAAGTGCCTGACTCTTTATACTGCAATTCCTACTACAAGCTCCTTGTACCCACAATACTTATAATATATTACAGTAATATAAAAGATTCCTCTTTTTTTAGCTTGACCAAACTTATGGTTCTTAAACTCTAAAAACTTATTAGTATACTAATCAAAGAACTCTCTTGTTTCCTTTAGTCATGAATCATATCTATTTTTCACCTATTTCTATAAAGTGCGGTATTCTGACATCTCATCTACAAGGAGGAGCCGTTCAATAAATTTCTAACTCGCGGCGGAGTGTTTCTCCAAAGAATGGAATTGGACAATATAAAGGAGATCCTATGTGTTTATAGACCTACTTTCAAATTACTCCTTTTTCAAAGCCACTAATTTGTTATCCCCTATTATATAGCCCCTTTTATGGACTATGCCCTCAGTAAAGGGGGTTTTATTGAACATAAAATAGACTCAAAAGGGAGGATTGCAGTTTATCTTATTTCATATGAGAGCCTTTCCTACCCCATATACCTGTTATTTATTGTGTCTATTTCGAGCTTTCATAAAAGAAGGTGTAGCTCCCTCAAATGTTCCCAGTAATAAAAGCAGAGGTTTTAATACTTTCGCAGAAAATCTAATCCTCAGTCAAGTAACTACTCGTTCAGCATCTCAGGCGCATAGATTAAGTAATATAAAGGGATTAAGGCTTATTCTAGTTCTAGCTGTGGACTTATTTCAATAGTTAGCAAGAAAAGGAGATGAGTAGTTAATAAAGGAAAGTTATCCAAATTTCATATAGCTTACCTGATTGAAATTCCTGAGCATTATTAATTGACAGAATTTAATAATTAAATTTTCAAACAATTAAGAAAGCTTTACTTAACTGCAAAAAAAAGGACCTTTGTTTGTGTTTGTACAGACACTGAAATAGAATATCATTCCATTCCGTAGTCGTCAACTCTATACAAAACTACAATATCCATGTGTCCTGCTAAATTCTAAAAGAGCATCCAAAGTAAAAGAAATTTAGTATAATTGATTAGATTGGGACTACTTAGATATAGATACAGATACGAAGAAGTCTACAAAAGGGAATTTCTAATATTATGTAGTACCCGAAAATGATATCCTTTACTTTAATGGGATTAAAATCTATTTGATTAACCAGTCATTTTGGTAGATTTTAGACTGAACTCAATTGGTTAAAAGACAGTAGATATCCCTAAGCGAATAATATTTTTTTGTCACAGAGCAATCTTCTTTGCTAAATAATAAGGGGTTGCCTCATAGCCAAGAATCATATAAAACTGCATTAAGTAATCTTAGTAAAGTTCCTGAACATTAAAGGTTGATGGACTTTGCTGCTTCCTTTAATAGCCCTTTCAAATCCCTAGTCTAGTAGAGTCTTAACGTATAGGCATTATGACTTTTAAGAGCTTGATTTAGCCAAAGGAGAAGTAGTAAATATCTATATGTATTTTAATATTACTAATATAGGAGCAAGCTTCTTTTCATCTTCTAAACAAAGCCTTAAAAAGAATTAATGATATGCATTTTATATTCTTATATTATAAAGAGTTTAACTCCTATATTGTGGGGCATATATAAGTAAAGTATCAAAAAACAAACTTATCTAAAGAAAAGCTGTTAAGGAATTGTATATATTTTGGCAAAGGTACAATAGACTAATCAATTTAGTAAAGTCGAGATTTAAGGCTTCCTTTCAGCAAAGTAGCTACTAGGGCTTGTACTTACACAACATTTTATGTTATTAATACGTTTTCTAAGCTCATAGTTAAGTTAGTTGTATAATACAAAAGCTATAAACGCATATTCTCAATACAAGACCCCTCTACTACTAAACCCTAAAATACTCAATTTTTCCAGGCTTCGAATCACTTGAGTAAGCAAGACTTCCCAAAATTGCTAGGTATTTTAATCTAGTTATCTATAACAGTATTACCTTACTTTTTCGTTTGTATTCCTGATATTATAATGTTTATAGATGCCTTTTTTATGTTGCTATAAATAAATAGCAAGGAGTAAGATAACTTTCATGAGTATGAGTCTCTCTAAATTAAGCCTAAATTAAGGGAATAGTATTTGCAGTTGAAAAAAAGTGAACTCTTTTGGTATTAAGAGTTTAATAGCGTGCTCTTTAATCCCAATATTAAATTGGTAAGTCCTGAATCTAGGTAGTACCAACTCTTGGTAATACGTAAGCTATAATAGAAACTTAGATTAGAGAGGTATAATACAATAGTAAGTTAGCTATAATAGCTACAAATTAGGTTAGTTCAGAAGAATATGAATTCACTTGATCCTCGTAACTTTTATATTTATCTAAGATAGAGACTTTTGCAAATTTTTTAAAATATAAAGGCGATTTAATATACCCTTAATTTTCTATGGAGTTTTTTTTCATGCGTTTTATTAGGTATATTTAATAAATTTGATGAAGTTATAGTAAATAAGCTCGAAGATACTTCTCGGTGCACTTAAGGTTGAAAAGATAAACTCAGAATCTCATAAGTATCTGTTATCCATTTGAGTCTTGTTTTTTAGTCTGCTTATCAAAAAGCCCCGGAATAAATAATACTGAGCCTAGTACGTACTCCCTTATTGGTGAAAGGAATACTAAAAACCTAAAGCAGAGAACATTCTTTCTTATAGAGCCAGAATTTCTATGTATACTATGTATATTGAAATTTCGAGCACTTTCAGTTAGGATTAAATGCAAACCATTTGTGTACCTAAGGAAGCTGTGGAATCTTATTTATTTGTTTATTGTAAATTAAAACCGTAGTTTGTAAAAAAAAATGAGAGAGTTGCTCTACCACTTTTTTTAATATAACAAAGTATTTTCAAAGAGTTGCAGTAGAGCTTTGCTCTAGGCAATTGCAATACCCTAATTAGCCAACGCCCCCTTCCTTATCTTATCAAGAAGAAAGAGATAAATTACTATTTTCTTTATTGACAGGGTTTGCTAGTTAGCCTAGAAAGAATGTATGTTAAGAAAGGAAATGCCTGGAGGTAATAATCTTTTTTGTTGCTGTTTGTATTCTATAGTTTTAGGAATATGCCTATATCTCTGGACTCTTTTTCTGTCTAATGTTGGTAAAGTAGCTTCAGAACGATTAACCACTAGTAATTATTAGAGAAAGTCGGGAACAAATAAGAAAAGGAACTCTAGATACAAAGGCCAGTAAATCAGAGGTAAGCATTCTTTTGTATTCCTTCTGGAGTTACAGTCCTCTAAATTCCCAAAATTAGTAATGTAATAACGAGAGAGCCCTACGAGAACTAAGAAAGGAAGTTCCTTTTTTGGAATTTCAAACCCGGAGAGTTGCTAAACCCTTGAATTTTTTGTGTTTCTGCTTTCATTTATTATTAAATACATGGAATTTGAGCTAGAACGCTTTTGTCACCTTTCTCGTAAACGCTGCAGTAGGGTAAGGAAGGATATTCCTTATTTAAGCGCCTGGATGCATCATTAAGGAGGGATCCCTTAAGACTATGCTAGCTATTGAATGAATTCCCACTTCGATCATTAAAAAGGACTCGGGTCTCTTTTATAGAAAGAAAAATAACTTGGATATTTGAATCTTTAAGTTTTATTTACATATCAAGTACTAGAAACTCTCAAAAGGGGGTCCATTATCAAGGTTAAAACCATTAAATAAGAATTTCGTTTTCGAGAATGCACTTTCCACGCCTCCGGTAGCTTTTCATAGCGGGTATATAGCTTATATGATAGAAGTATTGAAGGGGGCTTCGAACCTACTACCGCTTGGTTAAGACCCAGCGCTCTACTACTAATTGTAAGCTTTAAGGTTTAATAACTATAAGGGGACCTCTATAACTAAGCTAAGATATATATCTTGAGTATATTAGGGACAGTTGTGTAGCCTTATTAAAAGAAGCTGAGTCTTTACTAACTCTCTCGTCCTAAACTTGTGGGTCATTCCATATCAAAATAGGAGCACTACTCACTCTTGAATTTAAGTGTTTATTGCAGTAAAGAGCGCTTTGTGGGATTTAGGTCAAAAGGGTAAGAAAGTCCTTGGCTTTTACAGGGATTTCTAGTAAATGTAATTAAAGTGAAAGCCTGTTTTCCAGGTCTTACTCCCTTTGTCTCCCTATCCCTAAAGAAAAGGAATTTAGTAAGGAATAGTTAAAATTTAAGTAGTATACAGTAAGGAAAGGCTTCACTAGAGTCTCTAGTCATAGTCAGTCATAGTATAAGGAAGTGTTTCTCACTCAGGCACTTAAAGGAAAGGGTAAACTGTATCCGCTTAAATTCCTCTATCTGGAGGCATTTCTAGCTCGGATCACAAGGTTATTATACCTAAAGCCAGAGTTCCCTTATATTTGGATTTTAGATGCTAGAGAAAGATTCCCTTTCTTATTGTCCATGAGTTAATGGATTTCTTCTTCGCCAAGAACAAAAACAAGAAATTAGTACTTAACACCTTAGCTAAAGCTCGCCTTATTTCCTAGAGTAGCTACGGAAGACATAGGAAAAGAACTAGTAGAACAGATCGGAGATAGTACTCCTTGCCCATCAGAGCACTCCTTGGCTTGGTACTGAGACTTGCTTTACATCTATTCTCAAGCGGCCAAGCCTATACTCCCCATTTCTGGTCCCCAAGCTTGAAAGCACAGGCTCGAAGCCCGCTCTCTATTAGTATATTACGGGAAAGCGCTTAACCTGAAGCTCTATCCCTAGTTTCTCAATCACTTATATAATTAGTGCGCGTTTTACGAGTATGTTATTTACTCTGTTTATACCTTGTTATTCTCTATTTACTGTATCTTACATCTCTATCTGTTTGTTACTCCTTAGACTTTGTTTCCTTATTCTGTATCTCATAGCTATACCTTTAAGTCTTTGTAGCTAAACTCTACACTATAACCAGAATCTCTATCTGCCTCGTAATCTGCTGTATCTTGAAAGCCTTACTCTTACTTAACTTAAGCTTAAAACTGAAATCTTATCTTGTAAACTGCATTTCTATCTCAAAGCCAGAATATCCAAGACTGAATGACTAAGATTCGGGCCTAACTCCTTTGAAAGGCTCTAAAGTAGAAGCAGGAGTTCTTCCTTTTGGTTACCAGAATAAGTAAGCAAATAAGTCCTTTCTTTTGATTATGCCAATTGTCTGTCCTATCTAGAGTTACAAAAGACAAGCTCTTGCCTTAGACTCTGAAACGGAAGACTAGAAAGAGAGGTTAATAATCTTTCCTGAGGGTTTTCCCTATTAGTAAGTAGCTGCTCCTGGGGGGGATTTCTTAATAGTTTTCTCCTGGCTTTAGCTGGCTTTAGCATACCTGTACAGGGGTATATCCTATATATAAAGAAGTTACTTTCAATTTTAGCATTAAGATTAAGAGTATGAAGATACATAATCCAGATAATAAATAAAAAGGGGTCAAATAAGAAATAAAGAGTCTTGCTAATGTATCATACTAAGAGATATCGGCAGTCTTTGTCCTAAATGAGGGGCTCCGAGATTAAGATCTTATGTGAGTTTAGGGATTTTTAGATAATGTCTATTAATTAGTCTTAAAGGAGGATTCTATAAGAGAAAAAAAGGACCTATAAACTATCGGGCCCCGTATTTCATTTAAGGAATTCTTTTTTATTAACATTGGCTGATAACTAAAAGTAATACAAGCATATCATTTCCCTAACATTCTACGTCATATATCCCTGAAAGACTTCGTTAGTAACATAAGAGGGGTATAGTACAAAAATAAGGGAAGAGAATTGCCCTAGCCGTATATTAAGTTAAGGCCTTCTAGTTTCTATTAGGCTTAAGAAATTATAATGAACTGATAAGACGTTGCTAAAGCTAAACGACAACCTCGGATAAAATTAGGTAGGATTTTATACCTTATATATAGTAATATTTGCAAAACAAAGGGATTCCATTATCTTTTTATAATTTAGATTTAGAGATTTACCTTACCTTGCTTCTAGTTCCAAAGCATTCTGGAAAAGAACCATTCTTACTTTCTAACAAAAACGTGTTCGCTGGGGATCAAGACGACTTTATTATTATTATTATTATTTACACTTTTTATAGCCCCCTTTCCGATAGAATTAAAAAGTATGCTGATACCAGAGACTACCTTACCTACATATCGTAGTGATTTAAGGTACCGAACTAAGGGCAAGAGCTCTAAGTCATAGTTTATATAAGCTAGAAACTAGACAAATTAGTGCACTAGTGTGGATACAACTAGTTTTATTTTATTCTAAAATCATGAAAAAAAGGATAAAGATACGTGGATCACAGACGCAAGATTCCCATGACATAAGGTCAAGTAGCTTCAATTCATGAAATTAGGATGTCAAACTCTAAAATATCTTAATTACAATATTATACCTAGCTGCAGTTACAGGTGGGCTCTATAAAAGAATCTCCATTTTATAGTGTTATAGTAAAATAATGACTGAGATAAAGCTCTTACAATGAAACCGCTAACCAAATACAGTACAGACTTAAAGGAAATAAACCCCTTCGCTCTTTGGTCGAGGCTTTCGAAATCTACAAATTTATTTTACTCTAAAAATTATGTATATAAAATATGAATCATAATAAAAAAAATTATGATTGTATTTCCAGGATTCATAGAATTGACTCTTTATATCTTTATATAATAGACTCACCCTTTAAAACAAAGACCCTTGCAAGGCAAGTTAAACTGGACTAACAACCAAGATAAGAGACTCTGGAGTTTCTTTAGCATGCCCTGCCCAAAGCAATGTGGTTTTACTATGATATGAAGTTTTCGGTTCCACGCGTGTTAAAGAGTTTTACCCGATATATACTTAGGTTTTGTTGCTTGAGGCCCCTCTCCGTAAAATTCTTTTTGAAGTTTTTTTATTATAATGCCTACGCCGTTATGTCCTAAATTTCCCCTTTATAGTTTCTTCTTTATTAAAGGGTTTGTATGTTTTATATTACTATTACCCAGTAAACTTTAACTAGCAAGGATTCCACTATTCATTTAGAGCTTCTTTTTTTAACATTTAACAAAGTTCAGTCAATACAAATTTCTAGGAAGGAAATGCCCCCCTTTCTTTATTCTGGCTTCTTATTTTTACATCTTATATGTAACGGATCCTCTATCATGGTAAGGAGGGGGCGCTACAGTCGTAAGGCCTGGGATTAGAAATAAATAAGTTTATAACGAGTAATTTACATGACATAGGAGTTACTAAGGTATTCTACCAGTCTGGGTTACACGCAATTTAGATTTTCTTAATATTCACAACGGTTTAGGTTACTCTTGCGGGAATGCCTCTAGAAAGTGACTTACGAATCTCGTCGGAAAAACTATATAGAGCTTTCCGAGAAAGAGGACAAACACTGATAATTAAATATCCTAAATCCGGGTGTTACTGATTCTGGGCTAATACTCCCTGTGCCCTTTTCTATTCTAACAGGAAACAGCCCACCCATGTCTCTAGTTTTATAAGACCGGTTATACGGCGGATGCTAAAAACCTACTAAGGAAAATATCCTAAAAAAAAGAGGATTCTCTTAAAATGACACTACTTGCAGGTTTCATAATAATGTAATTCTATTGTCAGCCTGTGAAAGTCTTCTGTGTAGGTGGTTCTCAGGACAGGAATGCTAGGCTAGTTTTTTTAATCGGAAAACTCCTGACCTAAATAGAAAGCATAAGGTTTACTCCCATTTCACGTAGGAAAAGATAAGTGTAAAAAAATTACATAGTAGAGGAAACCGGTGGAGCACTATAAAAAAGTGGATATAGAAAACTCGTTTATTCAAAAGATTGAGTAATCCTTAAGGCAGGGCACCCCTACTCTCAACGGCATAGGAACCCTTGTAATCTAATTAGATAGATAACTATTTATTTATATTAAAACTCAAGTACTCTATTAACAGTATTGGATGCTTTCACTCGTTTAATTTACTATTCCAGGGTGAGGCGCGGAAAACAACTTATAAAGTAAGAGACTCTTTATAAATAAAAAGGGTAACGCATAATAGTAATATACATTTCTTCTTGACGGACTTGGCTGGTACAGAATGCTTAGACCTCTAATAAAGTACCCGTGTGCTAAATTAGATAAGTTTAGTGCCCTGATCTTCTACCCTAGAAAGCGCTTTTCACAGGGATCTTTTATCCAATAACTAAACCTTTTTTAACATATAATATAGAATGAATTGAATAAAGAGAATAAGGGATAACTTTTCTCTTCATTAGGCGTAGTCTCTCCGTGGATCTAAAATATAATAGCTTAAAATTAATATGGGGCTCCCGTGATATAG
>JAYMTE010000575.1:0-17084 GCA_036897545.1 Pelargonium fulgidum
GAAGCACAAGAATGTGGAAATAGTTTATTAAAATTTATCTTTTGTACATAACAACTGTTTTCTATTTGTTCATTAAGATTCAAGCACTTCAGGTTCATTGAGCTACTTAGGAAATGGATGGTCTTGTTGCAATTTGAATTTGAATTTTGTGAGAGAGAGACGCATAGAAGGAGGCTACAGCAGCGAAGAGCACAACAGTGTGTTATCGTTAGGGAATGAGAGTGTGTAAGAGAGAGAGGTCAACGGTCGGTCTTTTTCATATGTCTCATGTTCATAGTAACCAGTTCTTTAACCTTATATCATCGATAAGTAGATTCGAATTTGAGACCTCATTCAAAAACGCTTAAAATATTTGGTCCAACATATCTTATGGTACTTTTAACGTATGCATATGTTCCACATGTTTCATAAATCCATTTTGAGTTTTGAAGGAGAGTGACCAAACAAGCACTCACTGGGAGTGGGGGCAAAAAGGTAATTTAGCGCTTCACTATATAATATGCTGCAAATGTAGTCACTGAATCAAAGAGAAGACAGAAAATTGTTGCCATGGAGATAGCTTGTTCATCATGTTCACTTCTTCACAATCTCCGACTTTCCAGTTTCTTCATTCCTTATCAGAGGCTCGATTATGCAACACCCACAACCATCAATACCCGCTCCTTTCCTTCACTTTCTTCCGTTTTCCCGAGAAACTTTCATTTTCCCGGAAAGCGTCTTCAGCTCGATCGGTTTACTGTTTTCAGTTCGCCAATTAATCCCGACGGTCAAAATCTACCTTCAGAACTGGCCGTTCTTCTTGAAGTCGAAGGGTGATAGCTCTCTTCCTCCTCTTTCTTCGTAGATTCTTTCATTTCTTTTTCAAAAGAGAAAAGGAAAAGATTCTTCGGATTGATACTTTTATGGTTTTCTTTTTCTTTTTTTTTAGGGTTCTAATGGATGTTTATCGATTAGCCAATCGTCAAGCCTTCAATGGAGGTGTGACACATTTTTTTACTTCTTTTTGTTTTTTTCAATTATAATTAGACAAGACAAATGTAGTTTCATGGTTCTGACTTTTTTTTTTTTTTTTCCCTTTCTGTATTTGTTTTGATACTGTTAGCATTTAAAAAGCTTGGACTTGATTGTGCTAATTGGACTGAACCTATCTATGCAGACCTTGTAAGGTGCGGAATCAGTTTACTCTGTCTAAACATAAATATTTAGTAATGAGTTTTTTATGATGATCTCAGTTTGAACTTGATTATTCTGGAAGGTGAACATATGATTTGCCAAGTCTTAAATTGAGCTGTGTTCTTGTTTTCTTTTCATGAATTGGGAGATTGTCTTTGAAACTTATGAAGCATTTCATGTTTACTTGCCAGAAAGAGTGCTGGAGATGAGGAAAGGATGTTGATCTTGTTTTTTAACCGGGTGAGTTTCTCCCGCATTATGTGGAGATACAGAAAACTAATTTGGCTTTAATCTTTGTACATGCTTCTGTTTCATGGTTCATTAATCTGTTTTTTCTCTGCGTGTTCTGCGGGCAGATTGGTTGGCCTACTTCATTGCCCACAAATGAAAAGGAAACATTCATGAAAAGTGTTTTGCGTGAAAAGGTATTCCAAGAGACTGCCAGTGTATTAATATTTATGTAAATTTATTGATTTCATTATAAGACGATATACATTTGTTTTAATTTATTATAAAGCTTTCTTTTAGTTGTTCAGTTCAAATGAAAACATAGTCTGTTGCCAATCCCCCCTTGTCATAATGAAGGTGCAGAATTTAGCACTGTAGGCTACTTAACTATTGGTTAGTGATTGGCAGAAAAATGCATTGGATGAGTTTGTGATGTCAGAGAATTTACCTTTGCGACCTGGAGTTGAAGAGTGAGTTACCTCATCCCGAGTACATTAGAACTTACAAATTGCACATATTTAATGTGTCATGGTGTAATCACCTCTCTGTTTAAGGCTCCAAGGCCTGTATAATTTGCCATACTGGAAGAACAGGATACCTTCTGTACAATAATAGGAACACATTGTATTCTGTTGGTGCTAATCTTTGTAACCAAATAGTGTTTTTTTTTTTTTTTGGTAGTCCCTTAAGCCAATTCTCAATTTTGTAAGTAGGCACCTAAGTACTGGTATCCTAAGTTCAATCTATTAGATCAAGCACTCTAGCCTCGATCCACCATTTGATTGTGAATAAGTTTGTCTATAAATCATGCATATTAATTTCACTCCTTAGGCATAATTACACTAAAGCTCGTGTCTCCCCACTAATCCCATGTGGTTAGCATATCTATAACAAAATTCAGTGCTTCTCTCTCTATTACTCTATCTCCCTCTCTTACTTTTTGTTGTGCAGAGAATATACAATATACATAGTATGTTTCGTGAAGTATTTGTGGTATACACCTGATTGAATCCTCCACACTTCAGTGACAGTTGTGAAGTTAATATGATGATACAATCCTATAAAAAAAAGATTATTTTTCTAGAAATTATTTGCTTCAGTTTGATTTCAAGTTCAAGGTTTAGTAGTCAGTAACCCTGGGGCCTGGGCTAGTGGGCTAGGCAAATGGGCAAATATTAGGTGAATTTTGGATGACCAGGGCTCAAGGACAAAAATCAATTTCTAATATTATTTTTGTGAATAATTGTTTCTTATGGCCCTTATTTTCCTCACTTAAGATAACATAACAAACTTTTGTTCCATTTAATATTTTCCTTTCTTGCGAGGCGTCGTGATGATAACTTAGTCAAGAAGCTAAGTTTCATCAATACCCCTTTTGGTGATAACAGATTTGGATTCCATAGTGTTTCAGCACCAAATGAGACCCAGTTCAGTCATGACTTGAGACATTAAATCCTTAGCAATCAACACTTGCTAGTTGCTACCCATCAGAGTCTCTAAACTTTTCGGATTTATGACCTCAGTTTAGGTCCAAAGTTCCAATTGAAACTGAATGTGACTAGTACTGATGTTTGGTACGTATCCTACTATTGATCATCAATTTAGGGTTATTATGAATTCTTGGCAAGCAGCCAACAATCAGTAAATGCTTGTGCTGTAGTAAAATCCATTAACAATAACCCAATTGTTAAGATCATGAGGAAGACTACAATGGTTCATCCCCATTGCAAAGTTCATCATCATCTCATTATTCTAGTCTGATTAGTTTTCCTTTCCACATTATACATAAAGACTTTGACCCATAAGCTATCTCCATTTGCAGGTTCTTAGATGATGCCTATCGAGAGGGAATACCTGTGGTCATAGTAACAGCCTACAGCAAAATTGGAGATAAAATGGCCAGGTACTTTTTCTTAATTAATTAAATTAAATTAATCCAAAATATTAGTTACAATTTAATTATTTTCTAGAAACTTCATGAATCCTTCCGTTTGTCGTTTTCATTGAACAGTTGTTTGAGTAGTAAAGTATGTCAAGGTGTTCAGTGTAGGCACAGATACAATTATTATGATTGCTGAAAGCATCTTTATTCTCTGACCGTAGATGTATAATAACAAAAAAGATGATAAGCTATGGCAGTGAGAAGGAAATATGTTTGTGAAACATAAAAGCAAATTAAATAAATGCCATCCTATTTCTGACTTTGTCCTTGCTTAAGTTGACTCAAATTGGCCCTGAGTAACCGGTATGTATGATTCATATGTTATTTTGTTGAGTTGATGAAATGTTAGGGCAGATGTTGAGAAAGTTTATGGAGTGTCAGCTTTCAAAGTAAAAGGGAAGTAAATAGTCCATTGTACATGCGATCTGAAATAGATAATTGTGGTTTGAATTAGTTTACCAATGGACCCATGCATACATGCATGCAAGAGCATGAAAGTACAGTCTTTGGAAAAATTATTTTTTGTTGATGAAATAATTGTTATGCATGTGTGTGAGGATGAACAGTACCAGAGTCCATTGGGCTTGACAGGACTAGTACAAGTAGTGGCCACATTTGGGCCTGTTTCAACTAATGGTTGCTAAAGTCTAGAAATCTCTTTTAGAACTGTTTTAGTGGTTTATATCAATTTGAAGAGATTAATCTCTTAACTTTATGTAATACAGCTCCCATGATACTGGATGCAAAGGGATGTAGGTTTGATTAGTTTAGCTGAGAAAAATCCTTTTTG
The DNA here is from genome assembly GCA_036897545.1 of Pelargonium fulgidum. Classification (NCBI taxonomy): domain Eukaryota; kingdom Viridiplantae; phylum Streptophyta; class Magnoliopsida; order Geraniales; family Geraniaceae; genus Pelargonium; species Pelargonium fulgidum. The sequence continues at coordinate 4,134 of JAYMTE010000575.1, forward strand.
GCTCAAGTAGGTTCATTTAGTTGATGTGTGGACTGAGGCTCATAAAACACCTTATTTGATCTCTAGCCTCATTTTTCAGTGAAGCTCGATAGTTTTATCTGCGAGCGTTACGAAGAAAAATTCCCTTCAGCACGTGGTGAATGCCTATCCATCTTTCCTGCTTGTATGATGAACTCACATTCTGTTTATGTATTTTGGGGCTCAGTGCCCTACATGATTTATTGCAGCATGCATAATGGATAGGATGGGTCATGCTTAACTTTTCTTTCCTTTTGAACTCGTTAGATCCATTATTGAAAAGCTTGGCCATGAAAGAATTTTGAAGATAAAGATAGTGGATAATGAAGAGGTAAAGCAGAGTTTATATGGTCAACTTGTAGTTGGTAAAGAAATATCTTCTGGTCTGGATGAGCAACTTGCTAAGGAAGTAAGCAAAGCAGGTAGGTTTCACTTGTTGTTATGTCTTCATGTATTTGTTCAGATATAATTACTGTCAGTCGATTAGTACTAAAGGCTCTTTTATTGTCCTTGTGGCCTTGTGGGACAGCATCTGCTGAGAAACAAAGAATAGCAGAGGAGGTTGCATCTATGCTGAAGTTGAGTGTTGAGATTGATACTAGCTCATCTGAAAGGTTAGTCTTAGTTAAATCGACCTGACATCTTCTTTTCTCCTTTGACATTCGTATGATTTTTTCGTCTGCAATTTCTCTAGGTTTTATCACAAACATATCTCAAAGGGGAAAAAATGTCATTCCTTACTATTGTAACTTATCTTCAATTTTCTTACATGAGGCTGGATGTTCTTTAGGAAAAAAACAAAAAGTACAAATTACTCCCTTCGTCCGAAAATGAATGTCATGTTTCTCTTGCCTTGTTGTCCCAAAATGAGTGTCCTCTTTCCATCTTAATAAGTTGGTTTGCATGAATTACCAATAGTATCTCTATAATAAGTTAGTTAATATCCCTCGAGTTTGTTGCAATAGGATACAACACTAACTTTTCTTTAATTTTTCTCAAAAAGGAGACCAAGACACTCATTTTGGGACAAAGAGATTACTATTGGAAAAAAAATGTTATTAAAGAATTGTACTAATGGAACAAACAGATCTTTAAGGTATTAAAATCAGTAGGTTGTTTCTCATGTTAGTCTGATTTCTGACACTCTGGTTTTGTCAAATATGTAAGCCCATAATTCTGTTGTAAGGAATTCTCAATCTCCTCTAATGGTTCTAGTTGATACCCATGTTGTGATGTAGCTTATAAAGATGTTCTAAAATGCTAGCAATGCTATTTCTTGGAAATCCTTATGTATTGCTTACTAATCAACTTTTCATTTCTTGCACAAACATTTTGCATTGCAAGATTTAATTCAAACTTCCTTACCATTCCTCTGGAACATTCTATATATCTGCTATAATTGCCAATCATTCTTGTATTATTTCTGTATCCAGCTTGGAGAAGATTGTGGCTGCGTTGCATGCAGGTGCAGAATATGCCGGGGTGCCTGTCTCCAACTGTGTCCTTGTTACAGGTAGCCAATCTGGAGTTGCTGGAGCTGAGCGGATTGGCATGCCTTGTGTTGTTGTCCGAAGCAGGTAAAATCCTGTTATGCACTCGAGAAATATCAAAGAGCAGATATGCATTCTCTGCATTTTGTCAATACACCATCTGATTGTTAGTTGGGCGCACACTAGGTGAACAATATTCAACAATTTCCAATGCAAAGGCCAAATGAATAAACCATCTGGTAATATAACATAAAAACCTAGATTTGTATTCAACTTATCCTTTAGGAAAATGGGGTATGAATAGGATAAAGGATACCAATCAAGAACCCAAAGTTTTCACTTCCGGAGTAAGAGAAGGACATGAAACACCATTATTACTTCACTTCTCAACTTTCTATTTCTTTTTTCTTCCGTGTTTTCATGCATTTGTTTATGCACTTATAAATTCTCTAATCTCATTGTCTGATGACAGTAAAACTATGTATGTTAGTTATACCATTGCTTATTATGCCTTCCATTTTTTCTCTCGTAGCGTGACAGCCAGAGCCGAGTTCCCCTCAGCAAATGCTGTAATGGATGGCTTCGGAGGTGCAGACCTGACAATCTCTAGACTGCGCCAGAAGCTCAAGTCCTAAGATTGTCTTAATAACTGTTTGTTGTACATTTATAGTCCAAGATTCACTTTTTCTTGACATTTTGGATGATGTGTTGATCATGCTGAGTCTCAAAGTGTGCTAAAACCAACATTTTTAGCACATTTATTGTTGTACTGTTTATGAACTAGACCCTTGATTTGGATTTTAGTATATTTATAACACCCATCATTTGGAAAATTCAAGAATAAAAGATCATTATCTCGTGGCTAGAAGTCTCGTTGGCAATGTCAATTTTGGATGCCAATTTGAATTTGTTACAACACAGAAAATATATCTACCTCAACTTATTTGCCATAGCGAAAAGTTCTCATTTTAAGGTAGAGAGAGAGATATATATTTATGGCACATAGATCTCATTTCATTATTATTCTCGTAATTTGTTACATATGTGAAGCCAGACATCTTAAGAAGACCAATAATTTCTCTTTTTTTTTTCTTTTTTTTTTTTTCTATCAAGACAAGTATAATTATACCTGAAATGGAATAAAAACAGAAAACATTTGATAGGACAGGACAAAATAAGTATATAAAAGCACTGAACAGGACAGTAGCCAACTAACCGTCCCATATGCATTACACATTTTACATACAAACTAGGTTTCATCATGAAAATTTAGCCTCTTGAGTGTCATTAGGTCGCCTGCGTGACAAATTAGGGCTCGAATATTCAGTACCAGTATCAGCAGAGGAAATACTCGATGACGCTGATGACTCAGTAAATGAGCTCGAAACTGGATTTGCTGGGGTAGTTTGACTCATGTAACTCTGAGAAGCCAGGGGCTGTGGAGGTCTCAATCCTTGAGGAGTTGGTTGTGCTACACCTTCTTCAGCAAGCTTTTTTAGAATATTCATAATAGTTGGAAGAAATCTAGTTGAAATGGAAAGCAACCCAGGCAGCTGCTTACGGAAAAAAAAAAAAAAAACAACACACAAATTTTAGTTGTAGACATGAGCACAATCTGACCTGAAAACATCTACACACTATCTTTAGAATAGCTTGTAAGTATCTATCAATGAAGGGCACTCGGTGCCTTAAGCTAAAGTCTTCTGTACTCACAAAGCCATGTCGAAACTCTCCTGTGACGTTCATCTGTACCCACAAGGCTTTCATAAGTAAATATCCAACAAATAGAACCAAGAGGTAAAGGGGGTTCCTGTATCAATAGAAGAAAACTGTCATAAACACAAAGCTAATCTGAGAGGATAAAAATGGAACATTAGAAATGCCATCATAAAATGGAGATACTAAGATTTAGCTGCAATTACTTCAAAAGGAGCATAAACTCATTAAAACCAAGAATAATCATTGCAGCTATTGCCCATGGAGGAGGTAACCAGTTGTTGCTCCGCTTGAGAGCCTCCTGAGGAATAAATGAAATGTATTGTACGTTAGTAGTAGTTATACTAGAATGATCGTGACAGACTATTTCATAAGTAAGAGATCAGGTGCAATAAAACAGAAAGGCAACTTTTCTTATACTAGGATGCATCCTGACATCATAAGAATGAGAACACTAAATTTGTCTTAAGCAACTAGACATCCATCCCTAATACTTGTAAGTGTTTCAGTGCAAGTTCTTTATGCAGTGAGAAAGGTCAATCTCATATGAACAAGCATTGATATATATCTTATTACAAATAAATAAATACTAACAACAGACAACTTCTGCTTTGGGAGTGTAGAATTATATATACAAAGATAACAGTATTCCCTGCTATTCTGCAAACAAACGGCACAAATCACGAAAAAACTTTGCACCGTGTTCAATGTGCAGGCAAACTTCAAAGGAACCAAATTATAATAAGCACACGAAACTTAATTAAGAGATCGATCCATTGCTGCCCCTAACTTTGCCTGAAACAACCAAACTACTGAAGAGACATGAAAACAAGAAAGTGAGATACCTGTGCTGAAATAGCTTGTGTGACTGTATACTCAGTTTCTGCTTTGAATTGCCGCCACAAAGACTTGCATTGCACTGGTGTAATCAATGTGTCCTTTGGTGAGACCTAAATTTTTTAGTTCATTGCGTTATTAAGAAATCATACACTGATTAAAATAGATTCAGATGAAAAGGCACCATTTACAAACCAGTACCTCCTCCCATGTGCTAGAGGCAAGTGGATCTATAGAAGCTCCTATATTCCTCTCTTGTGAAGATGGAACAGAAACAGTCCCGTCCATTAGAGAGGAAACAAGTACATTTTCTATCTTATCTTGCTTTTCATCTAAACGAATGGCAGCCAACACAGATAAAAGCTTCAGAGACTGCAATATAGATCATAGAAGACATCAGATATATTATATACAGCAGGCAGTAAATATTAAAACTTCCATTTTTAAGTTCCAAGTAAATTACTTCAGAACGCGCATATTTTGTAATTGCCCTAATGTCTTCCTTTCCAGTCCAAACCCTAGGCATGGAATCATCATCATGATTGAAGACTGTAGAAAACCTGAAAGATTGTAGGCGAAGTCAGCAGAAAAATACGACATAAGACCTTAAAATTGTCAAATCACTTCCAAATTAGCAACCTATCCTTCATGCGGATCAAGATTTTTCCAGCTTCTTCTCTAGCTTTCTTTTCCACTACATTCCTTGCATACTCTTGTAAATTTTGCAGCATTTTTTCATTTGTTACTTGGTCCAGCTCGAAACCAGCAATGGCAGATGAAAATTCTGATAATAAAGCCTCAGTCTCACGTCTGAGCAGCTTCCTTACTGAAGCCCAAGTGTCTTTTCCACCAGCCTCGAAGAGGGATTCTACAGGTGCTGTCAGTGCTTCAGAAAGTCGTTTCTGTAAATCAAAGAGGGTATGTTATTCCAGTAACTTGACAGAATAAACATGAACGGTGGTGTTGATAAAGAAATCACCTCAGAGTTGACTATCATTTCCGATAATTTTGCACTACGAATTGATGCTGCATGTGCTTCAATATCACGACGAACTTTTTCCCGTACTTTTGAAACATCCCAATTAGCCTGTCTGATAGTAACATCTGAAAAGTAGAACACAGGTCCATGAACAAAAGGTGCTTAAAATGATGGATTGTTTACAGTTATCAACATGATACAATCGTTAATAAAATGAAAGGTGGAACTGTAAACCCTAAAGATCAAGGATTATGACAAATTTCAAGTTAGCAGGGTTTAAGCAGTCAGCACAAGTATGCCGTGCAAGGAAAAAAAGAAACAAAAACAAATATAACAATTACGCTGCTCAGACGTGAGACTGATGCTTTATATAATGCTTGGGTACACTACTTCCTAAACTGTTAAAAATTCTTTACATAAACAGGGCCTCCCCCCTCACAGTCGAATTGTATTCTTTTTAAGAATAAAAAGAAAAGATACAAATATAATAATTTGAAAGCACTTGCATATTTCATTTATATACATAAAGCCATAATCATGTGGTCATGTCCAATTAGTTATTGAAATGCACAAGTAACAATACCTGCACATTCTCGATCAAACTCAAGCATAGAAGACTGGATACAGCTACGTTCAGATGCAGCAAATCCTTCTCCTTTATTCACTAATTGCTCAAGTCTAGCCTTGAAATTTTCAAGGGTTTTAGTACGCAGATGTCCCAGCATGGTAGTGTAAGTAGGGTACACAAACTGAACATTTAGAAGACAAAAAAAAATAATGAGATTATGCATATTCAGGTCCCAAAACCATGAGTTGTTGAACATTAGTACATAGGAACATCAAACCTTATGGACACAATAATACATACTCAGATGTTAGTTTACTTTGATATACAAAAATAACACAGCATATTTTCAGATTTTTTACATCAAATTTTACACATCACTTCAGGGTGTCTATTTATCAGATCTAATATTATATCTTTTAATAATATATCAAAACATCATGTGATGCAAATTAATGCATAAATTTGAGCATCCTTTCCGCACTGCTTTTGAACTATTACCTCACCCATGACAAAAAACTATCACAGATAATGCAATTTAGTTTATTTCCTAAGGACAACTAAACTAAATGAAGTTCCACCTAGCAACAACGAAAAAAAAGTCAATATATATAATGATAGAGCAAGAAGCCTTACGTCCAGTGCTTTTGATTCCAACTGTTTCCGTTTTGCATTCCTCACACCTTCATCAAAGTAGATTGCTTCCATGTCGTATCTATGTGAAAAGAACAGTGTATATGTTATAGAGCGGTCGAAGATTGAAGACCAAGGTGGGCAAAGAATAGCCAGGACTAAGGTAAACACATTGATTACTAAATCCACCAAAAACGCAGTAGTGGTTGTCTTAATAATTATAATTAGACAGGTAAAGAATAGAACAAGAAGCCTTGAAAGGATAACCAATCTGGGTAATTTTAATGAATGTTATGAATTGCAAAAGGAGAAAAATCATAAGCCAGGATGGTTTTTAAATTTTGATTCCCAATGTAACTTTCTATCTCCGAAATGTAGAGCACCGAAGCCTTGGGAAGGACAAAACCTTGCGATATACACAGAACGGCTGCTCAAAAAATGAAACGAACATGATATGTTTTTTTACTACAACTACTATCCAAATTAGAAACAAAATAAGACATCAAATGTGAAGCCCAACTTCCACAAAGAAAAGAAAAATATCCTATCTACTCTCCACTAATGAAAACAATCCTCATTGACACTTAGCCTTATGATAAAATTCAATACTTTAATTACTTAGCCTATCTGCAACTCCATTTCCATGAATACCCAGCTCTCTAAACTAAAGGCCCCTATCCAGTCCATTCTGCCCTGGTTCTAGAAAACGAGACACTTCCCATTTCATGATATCCTGATTGTCATATTTCCAGCTTCTATTTTGTTCTCTATTTTGTTCCCACTCCTAACAATCATCCATCCACTTCACCAAGTATATCCAAGAAATTGTAACACCTAGCATAACCTGGAAAACTGCCAAATTCATTACCAGTCACCTACCTTCCAACTTCATCAAGCTTCAACAATTATTTCATCTCATAAACAGTTGAGAGTCTAACCTCTGTCTCACACTCACTGTTCCACTCACAGATCCCATTCTTTCAGCATAAATGGTAGGTGTACACAGTACACTAATACTAATATCTGTAGCTAAGGGGATTCTATTTGCTGACCCTTCAAATAACAAATTCAAAAGGAAAAATTGATAGAAAACCATCCATTGGAAACAGATTGGTGACATAACAAATCACCGTCTTACCTTGCCCTAATTCTATCTATACAGTTAGATTTAGATATATAATAGGTACCTAAAATAATCACATGCAACCAACAACAATGTATCTTGAACACTCTGTTAAACCTCTAAAATTTAGAGACAATATAAACCACAACAGAACAGTTCAAAGACCTTTGGAATTCAATCTTTTTATGGATCATATACTGACAAGAACTTACTCTGAAATATATTTCTCCAAGATTGAACTAAGCTTCTTCCCAAAACCTGATACTGGACCAGCTTGTACGGCTTCCTCTAATGCCAACCAACCCTAAATCAAATACATTAAAAAAAAGCCCATTACAAAGCTTCTTTATCAACTTAAAAGTACTTGCAAATAAATATATATGTATAGTACCTCATCGGAAGCCAAAGAACTGAACTTCTCATTAGCAATCTCCTCACATCTAACAGTTGCAACCATTACCTGATATAACGAGCAGAGTAAATAATATGAAAATATAAAAATCATTCTGACACAACAGAGATTAACAAAATGAAGACCTTGTGAGCAGGAAGATCCAGGTCCTTATTCTCTCTAATAACTTTCCAGATCTGCTGTGCACTGAAAGAAAACCCAGAGGCAGGAACAACCCCCCTTCTATCACCAGCTAGCCCTCCAGGGGAAATAGAATGGAAAAATCTCTGCCTTAGTTGGGCAACCTGTGAAAGATACAACACTACATAAGTAATAAAATGAATGATAGTATGATACTATTGTAAGGGTTAAAAATTCAAATTTGGGTAGTTATGTGCACACTACAGGCAGGATCAGTGAGGACATGGAAATGTGGAACTTTGTTAACTGACCTCCTCATTGAACTTTTCCTCCTTCTCTTCATAGCTGGATAAAGCCGTGACCTCAACCTTCATTACAAAAAATTATTGATGAAAAAAAATTCTGCGTTTAACTCAACTAATCAGAGAATGATAGTATCTTACATTAAAAAAATCGCTGAGAGGAGTATTTGTATGTGCTGCAGGCTTAGGAACAGAATCCCAAATCTGCAGAATTTATTCAGTCAAAACGTTGAATAAAGTGAAACTGTGAAAAGTAAAAGTTATCTTATAATCTGAAATAAAACAGGCAGAAACATACCTTCTGAATATCATCCCTTAGAATAGGCTCCAAACGTTCAAGAGGGGTCTACATAGACAGTCTCAAACATATTAATGATCTTAGCTCTCAGAAGTGAAGCCACAAGTAATCGGCAACATCTAAGAAATAAATCCACTAGGTCACTACAAACCTTTGTTTTATCACGTATAACAAACAGAAGCGTAGTTTTACGGGGGCTGAATAGACGCATCATGACCTGCGTGATGAACAGAAATCAACAATCATGATTTAACTCCCCATGAAATGGTGACCAGGGGAAAAAAACAATACATTAAAGAAGATTAGAGGGTACCTGAAAAACTGTTTTCAAAAGAGGTTTATTCGAAGCTTGTTCCCGGCCAATATCATGGCACCACCTGTACACAATTTAATATCCAATACAAACATTAGCTTATTCCCAATGCATATCAAAACACATGCTCAGATGTACATTTATGAAGTGTGTGTTTATGATTGTACTCAAAATTAGTTTATGTCTGCACTTGTGCTTGCAATAAACAATAAATCTAAGAAAAAAATGAAGTCTGGTATTTGATTAGACTATGATTTTCAGAACCCATCTTCATCCAAATTCTAAAATACAAAAAACTAGAAATATTACAAAATGTAGCACTTATATATTTGATTTAATAGTGCCTAATTGCAATAGAACTCACAAATCCTGTAACTAAATACAACAAATAAAAGGTCATAGACTCGTGGAAGGGAGTTCCCAACAGAACATGTGGGGAAGCATGCAGTAAGAAATATAGACTACAATATACAAACAAGAATATGGGAAGTCCTAAATTCTGATTTTTCAAAAGGGAGATTGAGGTTAAAGCAACCCCACTCAAAACATCCAATAAAAGTATTAAGATAAATAGTGCAATCTATTTCAATACAGATTCCAATTGGCCAATGTTATGAAATTCACAAAGACTGGCTTGTAATAATACAGCTAGCCAATGCAGCTAACAAGTTTTTCTGGTTTGTCTAGAGTGGTAGAAAACAATGGGAAAAAGATGATGTCATATAAACTTACATGTTAATCAATACAATGTCTGCTATTGCCAAAGCAAATAAGGCACTTTGTTTCTCAAACGCGGTATCATCCTGAAAATCGAAAAAATCCAAGATCTAGTGAGTACTGACAGAAGTGTACTTGCCCTCAAATGATTTATATGTGCACACACAAACACACATAATCCATATAATTGTGAATAAACGAATATGTTCCATTGCGATGGAACTGCATCACCGTATAGGATTGGGAACTAAAGCTACCCTTGGTTACAGGAATAAACTCATCTAAGAAATTTAGGTTTCTAAAAGATCACTCAGGATTTTGGTTTGAATTGTCCACACAAAGATCAATGATAAAGAAAACATATATATATATATATATACATATATCAAACGTCTAAGTGAAGTGCATGTACCTTTGAGTGTGTGACCCTTTTCAATTTTTATCCCAACCAATTGTAAAACAGGTGCTTTGGGGAAACCAATGGACTCCCAGCAAGCCAAACAAAACAAAAAGGCATTTTGACTTTCCAAAACTCTTTCAAATTCTCTTACACATAAGGTTACAATATTATTTTGTCTTCTTCAAAGTTAGAATGCATATGGTTTTTCTGGAACTCTTGAAGCAGAAAATACGAACGGAAATCAGCATCTTCTGATCATGTGGTCAGTTTTGAAGTGTTAATTAAAAATCACCCGAGATTTCCACAATTAACAAAATTCAATAAAGAAAGTCCCTAGGAATTAAACTACGAAAGCCAAGACACGGGATTGATACAATGATAAAAATTGTGGCTAAATAAAACAAAAATCCTTCGTAAGCCCGATATGAGTCTCATTGCTTCACATTACAACCGAGTATTGAATAACAAATTTTTTTTTTTTTCCCATGGAAGGAACAAAATATAGCTAATACAAAACTTTTAGAGCTAGGGATAACTATTTCACTGAACCCGACAGGGGACTGAAATCCCGATTTCAAAGAATTGGGATTGGGGATTTTATTGGGAATCAGGTTTGGAAGAGCAAAAAAAATCCTTCCTGACCAACAATCAGAGCTATCACTCCTAACCTCGTACCTGATTTAAATCATTATTTTTTGAATAATTTTTCATTTAAAAAAAGCCTCTGTGCACAAGGCTATCACCATTGTGGGATCTGGTAAAGGCAAATTTAACCACTTTTTCTAGCCTATGTGCGAGGAATATAACGTGAGGAATGGGCACTGCCATGCAAAAGCCGAGAATGCATAGATACAAAGTAGACAAGTATTTCTTTCTAGAAAACCTAGTTTCATTCTACTATTTTCCCATTTTGAAGATAGATGAACAAAAAAGCTTATTACCTCGCCGCGTTCTCTCCCATCAGTACCTTCCAAATCCATGGCAATTGTGCAAGGCTCAATGCCAACACACTTTGCCATCCAAATGCCCTTGGTTGTCTGACTCCTAAAATAAAGAAAGAGGAAACAATGAACAAATAACATAAATAATTCAAACAAATAATTAAACAGAATGAAAACAGAACTAACCTTCCCCTGAATGCATCCATCTCCCTGAAACTAGTATGAAAAAGATGATTCATCAATGTGCTCTTCCCTGCACACAAAATAGGAGTAGGAAGAATGTGAGTTCAGCTTATGTTAAGTGACACACTTAGAGCTTCTTATATGCAGGTAATAGAAGCATACTTGAGAAATAACTATTTCAGTATTTCACAAACATAAAGCTAAAATAAGTAATCAAACTAAAGCAATCCTCCTAAACATTAACTTATCAAACGTATGTTTAGTTTTTCTATGGAAAAGAAAATGATACAAAGAAGCAGGAATAGCTTATTTGAGCATTTGGTGAACATTCAGAAGTTGATGACAGTGGAACCTGATAACAGAAAGTTGCACAAATATCACCACTAACAGCACCAAATACAATGCACAAAACCCTAAAAATGAAGCTACAGGGATGGAATCCAGTAGTCTATATTGTACAGTGAAATGCCACTTTTGAAAATATCACATAGCTCAGTTCAAATCCCACATTGTAGAATCGTCCAAATTTTAGATGAGAACTTAGTTTTGTGCGTGAATCAATTAATGGTGCATCCATGCATACATATACTAATTATGAGGTTTGCAGCTCCTGCAGTTGTGGCCTATCACCAAAATTGATTAAAAAGGAAACCCCTCCCAGTTAGAATTAAGAAAGCCATTACTGTGCTTAATAAACACATGATTAGCAGCAAATTTGAAGACTTAATAGAAACTTTCAATTAAGTACATCTATAGAACCCTACTTCCTAAATCAGTCAGACATGCAACAACAAAAAAAAAAAAAAATACTTTTTGAGGTAGTAGATCAATACAGATCTGCTTAATTCACAAAATGTCCACTAATCGTAGCAATTCAGAGGTCCCACGAGCTACACTCAACTAATTGAAACACACTGGTTTCACTTCAGATCAGCATTCTAGTCACTGAAAACGCAAAAACTCGATCCAATCAAGTAACTAACTAATCTGAATCTGCAGCAGCAGAGCAAATCGCAGCTCACTGTAACTACATCGTACTCAATTCCAATTACCAACACCTACAATCAACTAAAACAGTGAAGTTGAGGTATGAGCAATAAGAAAAAAGCACAGACCGCTGCTTTGGGGTCCCATGATGGCAACAACGGCGTAGGAGAGGCCGCAGTCGGCGAGGCGAACCTTCTTGACGAAATTGTCGAGGCCAGCGGCGTTGAACTCGCCGTCGCCGTCGATGAGTTGCGTGGAGCAGCAATCATCCGCCATAGCTGATCCCGATCCAAATTCACCGACACCAAACCAGTAGAAGCAGTGAAGCTTAGGGCTTTTTTTGTGTGTGTTTTTGGTGGACGAAGCAGTGAAAGAGAAGAGACTTGAAATGAGGTGAAATAGGATGCTTGTTTCTCGAATGAAAATTATTTATTACTATTAATTAGCAAAAATAAATAAATATATACTGTAATTAATTAGGTGATGACGCCGTGTGCGTGCCGAGAATTTGAGGTTGAGTGCGCCGTCTCGGTTCGCGAGATCTTGCCTTGCTTCTCTCAATGTATCTGTTATTTATTACTACGGAGTATTTCTTTTTTCATTTAACTTCTTTTTTATTTGCCTTAAAAACTAATATTATGATTTTATTGGTGCTAAAGTAACAACTAATGATTGTTGTTGGTGATTAGAAATTCATTTTTTGTCATACTAGGATTTGTCCTTTGTTAAGTGAGGTGATGAATATTTAAATAAAAACGTTTTTGAATTAGTGGTTTTTTTATATTTTATGGTTGTTAAGTTTTCATAGTTCTTTTAATGTGGTTTTTAGGCTCACTTGAGTCGTTTTTGTCACGTCCTAAATAATTTCTTAGCAAAATCAAGGACGTGCGGCACTTAAACTTCCTGTAGCATCCCGT
>JAYMTE010000576.1:0-17076 GCA_036897545.1 Pelargonium fulgidum
GGAGGCAATGGCGGCGGGCATGTATCCGGGGGCCACTCATCACAGAACCATTTTTGGTTCAAAAGATGTCTGAACCCCTTTGAGGTCAGCTCATCCGTCTGGATTGCACCGTCCAGACAATTTTGGTGTATGCTTTGCAGTGCATTGAAATATTTCGGAATGAATTGAATTATACATAAACCTTGACCTTATATATTTTTATAATTTTCAAAATAATAGTAATATGTGCGGCTTCATTTTAGACCGCGTATCTCTTTATTAAAGTCAAATCAAAACAAGATCTATATAAATGTTTGTGATTCCTTTTTCTTCTGAGAAGCAATGCCTTTGCAATTGAAACAGTGAACAAGCAGCTCCGTTGAATCCCAGCCAGAGCAGTAAGTTTGTGCCCTTCTCTCCATATCACCAATTTTGTGTCTATGTTTACTTTTAATTTTCAGCTATATTTCTTCATTTTGAATTTGGTCTTGTCTCAATTTCGATATCCTAACATGTTTTGGTTTTTGAGAGATATCTACTGGTTATTGTTAACGGAATTGAGTTATTGAGAATTTTAGATAGGTTAATGTGGATGTTTGATTGCATGGACAGATGACAGAAATTTCTAATTTCTAATTGAATCAATGTCGGGTCAGTTTAGGGTCGTTGATTTGGATCGAATTTTAGCCATGAAACATTCTGTTTCTACGAGTTTACCTTACCTGAAATTTTATATGATCACCATTACCCAACCAAATTTGGGTTGTGTTAGGGTTGGTGTCGGGCACCATAAGGTTCAGGTTCAAATTGTCGACTCAACCATAGATTGCCCGACAAAATGAAGTGATTTAGAACCGAAATCTAAGCACCAGACACCTATAAAATCAGTGCCAATTTTTCTTTTTAGTAAATTAATTATGCAAGAATTAATAATAATGTTCAACTGCTGAGTTGACTAGATACATTGTTGACAACAAGCTGAACAATATGATTCCTGAAGCTGTTGAACACATCTCAGAATGCTTTGTGAAACCACAACACATCCCTGAAGACTCAAAATCACCCCATTACTTAACACCTTTTGGATCTTGCTATGCTCTCCATGCACCATATCCAAAAGGGCCATCTCTTTGCCAAACCTTCTGCATCAGATCATGATCATCAAATCTTCATCAACACTCTACTACACAGCCTCAAGTCCTTCTCTCTTTAGCTCTTGTTCATTTCTACCCACTCGCTGGTCGTTTTGTCACTCTCAAAACAGAAAATCCGCCTTCTTCTTCGATCTTCGTGGACTGTGTAAACAGCCCGGGGGATAGATTCATTCATGCCAAACTAGACATTACAGTGTCCGACATTGTCTCACCATCTTGTGTACCAGTAGTAGTCCAGTCATTGTTCGACTATGACAGGGCGCTCAACCATGACGGCCACAATATGTCTTTGCTCACCGTTCAAGTGACAGAGCTACTCGATGGCATCTTTGTAGGTTGTTCCATGAATCATAGTATAGCTGATGGAACCTCTTTCTGAAATTTTTATAACATGTGGTCTGAGATCTTTCGAGCACAAGAAACGGATCCTCTTAGTACTATCTCCCGCCCACCCGTCCATACGCGATGGTTTCCTGATGGTCATGGTCCCGTAATGTAATCAACCTTCCTTTTAAGCATCACAATGAGTTCCTGAATAGGTTTGAAGCTCCTCAGCTCGTCGAGAAATTTTTCCATTTCTCAGCCAATTTGATAGCAAACTGAAAGCAAAGGCCAATGCAGAGTTCAAGACTGACAAAATCTCCTCCTTCCAATCCCTGGCTGCACTAATGTGGAGATCCATAACACGGGTTCGTGGTTTCCCACAAGATCGAGTAACGAGCTGCAAGATGGTCATCAATAACAGGACAAGGCTGAATCCGCCCTTGTGTGCAGACTATTTTGGTAATGCCATTCAAATATTAGAAGGAAATGCCACAATTGGCGAGCTGCTAGACCGCGATCTTGGTTGGGCAGCATGGAAGTTGCATCAAGTCGTGGCAAGCCACGACAATCAAAGGGTGCGCGAGTTTCTTGAGACATGGGTTTGATCCTTGCAGTGTAATGATGAGCAGCTCGCCGAGATTCAACATGTACGGGGTTGATTTTGGATTGGGGAAAGCATTGGCGCTACGCAGCGGTTATGCAAACAAGATTGATGGGGAAGTGACATCGTACCCGGTATATGGAGGAGGAAGCATAGATTTGCAAGTGTCTGTCAATGAATTCAATGAGAGGTCTCGAATCGGACGAGGAGTTCATGGATGCTGCCTCCTTATCCGTGAGATGATCTTCTCGGGTAACGAAAATAACATAGTGCAGAAAGAGCTTGAATTTGAATTTTTGTTCACAAATGTAACGTTGTGTTATTTCCAAGGTTTCGGATAACATAGTTATCAGTAGATTGAGAAATTTGAGTACACAAAATCTGAATTTAATATGCAATTTTTCTTTAGATTGCTGTCTAGTATCTTGCTGAAGAGGTACATATTTGATCATGTTAAGGACTTGAATACTTTTTTTTTCTTTTTTTTTTTTAAGTAAGGACTTGAATACTTCATTCGTCACTAAATTTATTCTCATTGATTTGTCGGAAGAGGCTGAACATATATATATATATATATAATACCATGAATCTAAGTCATAGTTTATTGGTTGAAACTCTAAGTAAAATACAAAATAAATAGATTTAGCCACACTCTGTACTTTCAAATTTATTGAGGTGATATGAGTTTTAATTGATGACGTGTCATCAACTCATTAACATGAATTTATGGGCTGAAAGTCTCAATCAATAAATCATGGGTGGTATATATTATACTAATTAAAAATTGAATTAGCGACAAATTTGATACCCTAACTTATATTAAAACTTAATTTAGTACCGAAACTTTTATACTATATCCATATATTATTTTGAATATAATTTGATGTCCACCGTTACACCTTCAACAATGCCGTTAAATGATCATACACTTGGAGTCCGGACTGCTGACGATTCTGTTCCCTACGTTTGAAACAGCCGTCAGTCCTCAACCAACGCAATATATTTGTTGTCCTTCTCGTTGGAGTATAATAAACTATATACTCGCGAGCTCTTTCAGACACGTTCTTATTTGGTACAATAAATGATTATCACCTAGTACAAATACAGCGAGTACACTCTCTCCGTGCCGCTGTCCCAATCTCACTCTATCACCGTAAAAACCATCAGGCTATGCTATCCAACGGCTGCGATTGAAGTACCATCACAAAATTGACCTTGCATTCACACTGTCGAAGGACACGTGGCGCCGCCTGGCACTGCCTGAATCTGCATCAGATCGAAACGAATTGACGGCTAAAAACATAGGAGAACGTACTCCGTGTAGCACCTGAGTGTGGCGAGAAGAGTCTTCCGGGACACGCAATTCCCACAGTACAAAACCTCAGTCTCTCTCTACAATTTCACTGTTTCGCCTAAAAACATCGATTTTAACCTAATTCTCTATGATCTCCCGTTCATGGGAGATCTCAGGCTGACGCCGTTCTCCTTGCCTCCCGGTTGCCGATTCTACCCCTCCGAGAACCATCTCCTCTGCTACTACCTCGCCGGCAAGAACGCCCCTCCGACCTCCGATCGTGACGCCGCCAATTTGCCCGGCTTCGACCTGATCGGCGAGCTCGATTTGTACGACTACGTTCCCTACGAGTTGCCGGACACTGCTTGCTTCTCGTACGGCTACGGCGGGAGGAGGCGGCACTGGTACTGCTACACGTTGCGGGATGGGAAGGAGAGAGTGGGGAGGAGGAGGGCCAAGGGTGGGTACTGGAAGAGGAGGGGGAGCGTGAGGAACGTGGTGGGTGTTGGAGGTAATGTCACCGTCGGGACGAGGACGCGATTCGTTTTCTATTTGGGGAATTCGGCCAAGTCTGCGGTCAAGACCGACTGGGTCATGTACGTGTATGCTCTTGTTGATCATGTTAAGGTAAATTTCGGATTTTCCATCGATTGCGTTAAAATTAGAATGTATCTTCTAATTGTTATTGCTGCCTGAAATTACATGTATTTATTAGTTTATGAATGAGGGGCAGATATTAACTAATAATCAAAAGGGTTAGGGTTAGGGTTTGGATTTTGAATTGAGAATTTAAGTTATTATGTTATGGGTACAGTACAGGGATATGGATGTTTTGGGGGAAGCAGCTGATTGTTGCGGGTTAGTCAGGATTTTTTAGTAGTGAAAGTAAATGTTAAAGTTAAAAACATGTTATTGAAGAAATCCAATTTCACAGTACTTTACCCTTCAACTTTTTCAAGGTAACAATGGAGGCTTTTAGATTGATTTTAGAAAATTTAACCCACTAAATGTGGAGAGGATGGATCAATATTATCCTGGGTGGGGTTTTATGTTTAGCTGTGTACTTGATGAAACGTATATAGAAGCTATGGATCTCATTTGAATGCTATACCTTTAATATTGACATCTCAATTTTCTGTCTTTGATTGAATATGTCTACTTGTATGGTTCTAGATGTTTTGTAGTGAAGTGTTTCGTTTGCAACATTCCTAATTAACTATGAATTTCATTCCAGTTAACTGCTGATCCTAATCCATAATTTGATAAATTTTGGTTGCTTATTGAAGCTGTTAGTGGACCCATATTTACTTCTCTGTTTGAAATGATTCCAATTCTGAAATTGTAAACTGAGTTATTTTTCGCCAAAACCTATTCCTTTAGTTCAATTATAAGGAACTGCCATCAGGGGCATGAATGTTGAAATACTTATTTGTCTCAAACCCAACGTCTTACTCCTCTCTCTTATATATAGAATATATCACTCTTGAGGGCTTATTAGACTCAAACTTGTGTGACCATGTTGCTTGAGACAAACTGGGAGTAATTATTTGTAGGTTTTATTAGTAATAAGAATTTTTTTGCAGGACATGATAGACGTCTTCATTTTTTCCTTTTCTTTTTGTGATAGGAATGTGCAATAGCGGCAATAAAAAAATAAGAAGAAAGTATTGGAGTTTAGATTACTGTAATTTCTCACATTCTGTCCTGACATTTTCTCCATGTGCAGGCTTCGTTTGTCCTTTGTCGTGTGTTTGTCAAATCTCGTGTAGTACATAGTTTATCAGAACATGGTTTAAGTTCATGTGCTGAAGAAGGTTTTTCAGCAGTACGTCATGTTGGTATTCAGCATGATGGAATTGTAGCACCTGATATTGTGGAAGCTAAGATGAATGATGACGACTTGGCTAACAAGAAGAATGAAATCTCAAGATATCCGAGACTAGTTAGCAAATTTGATGATAAAGTCTTGGATGGACCAATTTCTGTTTCCAGCCTTCAGCTTCCAGGCATGCAGCCCAATGAGATGGTATTTAATTTTATACATTAAAAAATTCGGCAACTTTAAACTTTTGTTACTTGTTGAACATTCCAGGTTCATAATATCTCTTTTCTACTGCACCATATTGATATACTGAAATCTGATTACAGAGTTTATATTGATACAACTGGCAATAAGCTTACCGCAATGTCATACAATGTCAATTTTTTATAGAATTAAAAGCAATAAATAGTTGCCATATAACAAGATTCCTCATGTATTAGTATTTAGTAACATCATTGGGAGGGAAAGAAATGAAAGTAGAATCTTTTGAGTATCTTCACATATTGCCTCCTATGCAATGCTTTTCTATGTTGCAAGTCTTACTCACGAGCCCTTTTTCCCTGAAGTGGGTGCTCTTGATATATAATGCTGATTTTTTTGTTCTCAATGTTATTTGGACATGGATTTTATATGATTGTATGTGCAAATGAAGGAAAGAAAAAACTTAATTTTTTATTCTAGAGCAATACTAGAGATGATGATTGTTGATTCGCTTTCTGTGGTGGGATGTGGTGTGAATATGAATAATCTAGATATCGCTTGGTGAAAATTTCATCTATAGGTACTTATTGCAAAGATAAGATTTGGTAGAAATGAAAGTATAATTATATCCAGTTCATTTGTACCTTGTCAAAACTTCTCTTGTTAATAAATCAAATACTCCTCTTACTTTTTTCATGTTACACATCAGTTACAAAACATAAAGATGTTTTGCCTTGTGCGGTGCAGGTTACATCATCCGGGCTTATTGATAGGGGTGAAATGCGTGATGCTGAGTTGGTGGAGCAGTTACTATCCATTTTAGAGGAAGATTTTATAGAGTTAGATGATCTTATCTGCCCACTTCAGGGCATTAATTGACCCATTCTGGTTAAGCACTGGCTATTGGTTCAGGAAAGAGATGTGGACCGACAATGGAGCAACTGCTATTAATAGATAATTGGATATTCTTGGTTTACAGGTGAAATAATAGCCTGGAACAATTGTTTGCAAAGGGTATAACAGCATACCTGAGGAGTGGAACGCCAAATTAGATAGGGGTTTTAATTATTACGATTACCGTCAGTTTTGGAGGCAGATATCATGATGGGATTCCTTCTCCAGATTAGGTAATTATATGAATATATGATGTTTTTATATTTTGGTCCAATTTGATGAAATGTTGAGCAATTTTGGTTTGGGCATGCAGATTTGATATGGTGCCTTGTACCAGGTATTATGCCCCATGAAGAGAGATGGATTGTTTGTTGGGACAGATGATGCTTATATCTCAAAGCAACTTTGAGATTACTCTGTTTTCTAGTATTTCTAATTCTCCTTAGTCGTTGAGTAACATCGTAATCTATGGGAATGTAAATTTGTAATGACTTAGAGTCTTTACTTTCTTGGGTGACAACACTTCTACTCTGTAGTGCCTTGGTTAAAGGCGGAGTGAAAACGAGTTGAATTTTGTATGACCGGTAACTTTTTCTCTCCTATCGGGAATTTCTAGACGTCATCTCTACATATAAAAAAAAAAAAAAATACTTGGAATCACCGTTGATATATTTTTATAGTTGTAGTTCAGTTACTTTTACTTGTTTTATCTCTGTTCAGTAAACATATATTTAGTAGATCCAAAATGATTAATCTTGTTCTTCCGTTAGTTTTAAAATTATTACGGGATCCTCTCACTTGATCCACTTGTAGACACATTATTGTCATCTTCGCTTTCATTATTGGCTAGTATGTTTATTACGCATAAATTGATTCTTTTTTATGTTTTTGTTTTAAATTTTAATTTAGTAGTTATATTAATTTTATAATTTGTTTTCTCTCAAGATTGCGTCTGTCTTCCCGTGTTGATAATTTAGTTTTTGTCTTGTCGTGTTGTAAGTTTCGTTTTGTCTTCTTGTTGGAAGTTATTTAGTGGGGGATTATGATGTGCTTTAAGTCTTAGAAGTCGGGAAAATCGAGGGGGTAACAGTGTTTTCAATTTGATTGAGGGTGATATTTTGAATTTTGCTATTGTGGGTTTTTGTGTCAAGCTTAGAGGGATAGATAGACTTATTGGCTCAAGACTTATGGCCGCGTTCTGTATCAAGCTAAAAAGGGTGGATAGAGTTACAAGTCAAGATTTTGAATTTATAATATTTTATTCATAATTAATAATATTAGTTGCTTCAAAAAAAATATTTGTAAGTGTAATATTTGGTAACTACTAGTATATGTAGACATTTTGAGTATGAATTTTAATGTGGATGGTTGGTAAATGTATTTTATTTAGTAGGTAAAAAATAAGTAACAAGTATTTTTAGGTTGTGTTTGATCACATGAATATAAGGTTGGATTAGATTTTAAAATTTATTATATTTTGCAATTGATAACAACGATGAATTGAATTTGAGTTCGTATTGGTTCAAGTTAATTCATATTTGTTTGAAATTATATTTTATACGCTCTAGTTTCAAATTGAATTTTTTTCTAATCATTTCTCAATGAAGAGTCTTTTATATATATTTTTTTTGGTGTGTGTGTTGAATTTTGGCCTTCTATTTGTGGAAAAGTAAAATTATATGTACATGCAAGAAAAATGAATTGGAGTAGAACAATAAGATTGAGTTGACTTTGTACTAGTTCACAATTATTTTCGATACTTTCTTTTCTTAAATTGAAAGTTTTCGATTCAAATATTATCGATCCAAATATTACAATGGGTAACTAATTATCTATTGAATTATTTATCTTCATAAACCAATAAACCATTGTTACTATCCAATTTATTATCATCTAATTCAAACGATCAGACTCTGCTAACCAAAATTGAAGGAACTGGTTTTCAAGTCCCTAGTCACTCAAATAGGCAGTGCTATTACAGTGCTGAAAACATCTAATGCCTACAATAGAGTTCAAATGACATCTTTTATATATAATCACTAAACTGAATTTGTAACCATTCATTTCTCTGATTTAATGTATAATTTAAGAATCTGTAATTGTACTAGTTTGCCAATTGAACATCCTCAAAACTGATTCAACTATTGCAAATAAGTTGGTTTGAATTGCCAACTTATACTAGAGAATGAGATGATTTACTAGTAAAATTGAGTTGTAAAAATGAGAAATATAGTAGAGAAAATCCAGCAGCAATATTCACACAATAAACTCATAGTTGAAATTCATGCAAAAAACAACAAAACTGAATTCAAAACAACAAAACTGAATTCAAAGCAACAATTTCCAGAAAATGAAGCTATATTTCAAATCCTCATATTCACAACACAGTAGAACAGATTTAGCAGCCAATTCAACAGCCTATACCTCAATGCCGACACAATAAACTCATAATTGGTCCCTAAAGATGTTTTTACTTTAACAAAGTAGCAGAAAAAACTATACAGCTATCTTTCCAAACAATTGGTTGCATGGAAGAATTCAGAACAGTACCATTTTTAAGCAGTTGACATTTTTCACTCCGAGTAAATCTGTTTCTTCAAATCTTCCCAAACTTCAAGGCCTCTAGGATGAGAAGTGACATACCAACTTATGAATTCTTTATCTGAGGTTCCTAAAATCGTGGATATTGACAGCTTGGGATTCACTGCTTCTTCTTCTTTGAGCCATTTATACATTTCCATCCTTGACTTGACCCTCTGACTGCTCAAGCCAAGATATAATGGGAATTTCACTAGTGTTGATACGGGATAACCCAAACAGTTTACAAGATAGTCAATCTTTCTTTGAGTCAAATCCTTTGACTGCATAAGTAATTTAGGATTGCATCTAACCATCCGAGAAACATCCTTTCGATCCAACCCAGCTTTAACAAGTACATCAAATCTTTCTTGAAGATCCCTACACGAAAGCTTTGTGAATGCTCCTTTCCTGCGGGACAAAATCTCATCAAGTTCCATCTCTAACAAAAACTTAGCCTTCCGTGTCTCTTCCATTATCTCCTCTTCTGATTTTGGTAATGGCTTAGGTTTTGATCCCAAACCCCAATTCTTCAATTCATGTGGATTGTTCTTGATGTAACTACAGAGTTGTCGTTTTGAGACCTTTAATTCACACAGCAACCTAGCAGAACACCTCACCTGACATGAGCCCAACAAGAGAGGGTGGGAACGAACAAACTTCACAATCTCTTCACTTTCCATCCCGATTGAATTCAGGAATAAAACATTCCGCTTCAAATTTGAAACAAAATTTTCAACATGAACCTGTGGAAATTGCAGAAGCAACGAATGCATCTGGTTCACTGTGCATCCACATTTCAACAGGAACCCAATTAGCAAAAGGGTCCAATCCCCTGAACAATAAAAGAGAAGTCCTGGATGTCGATTGACTAAGTCACCCAACTCTTTGCTGCTAACTATCTTGCTGAATAAGCATAGAAGTTCAAGAATCTGTCCCCATTTAAGAGAAGGGCTCTCTGACAAATACCCATTTATCCAATTAACTTCAAATCCCAAGCTCTTCAGTTTATCAAGTACCTTGACAAAGTCTGAATTTATATCACCAATTAAAAGAGCGGGACTAGAAACAGCAAGCATAGCCACAGTAGATCGGCTAAGCCCCAACTTTTCATAACTGTCAAGCTTCGCGTGCAAAACCCCGTAATCATATCGAAAAATTTCCCTAGCTTCCAAATAAATCTTACCAATCTTATTAAACGGAACATCATACCTACACAGAGTGTTGTAATTCTCCATTAGCAAGGGATCATCACTTAAAAACATCATACCACGCGGTAGAAGAGGGGCATAATCCGAAGGTTTCAGACCCAAACTCTCAAAGAATGGTTCGAACTCATTAATAGGATGGTACCAGAAAAATCGCCTCAAGGCCCTAGTAACATCTTTCTCCTTATCATCAATATTTTTCAAAAGATTTTCAACAAAAGCTGGAGAATTATGGCCCAAATTTTCTGCTTCTTGAAAGGTTAAGTCTCTAGTTAAATGCAAGTATTCTACTAATTCAGCTTTAGCTAGAGCCGACCGGGCAGTAACAGCAGTTTTACCAGTTTCAGCAGGAGCCATTTTCTTTCCATAGAACCTAGGGTTTTGTGCAATAACAGGAATAGAGCCAGTAATGCGGTTTTCAGCAGAATTGGAGAAAACCCATTTCAGAACTGATCTTATTCTAGGAATTTGTAAATGGGCCATGACTAATCTGGTGGAATTTCAGAGACATAGAACAAAAGCTGTAAACTTTCGACCCTAACAGTAACAGAAATCGAAGTGATAGGTTACATTTTGTGTACCGTGGAAGTGGATGGTGACCGGTTTGGTGGTATGAGGTTGTTCAGAGCCTATTTTGTGTACACTTGACAAAATCACCGCCGCCCGCCGGTGGTCTCCGCCTCCTGCCGCCGCTTGCAGTTGCTGTGTTGGGAGTGATCAGTAATGTGAAGACCAAAGTCCATAATTCTAGCATTTTCCGTACTAGTTGAGTTAGTTAAGTGGAGTCTAATTATATGCTGATTATATGGTAGGTGCAATTAATTGTGGCTTAAGAATAAAAGTCTAGTTGAGCTTTTTTTCTCATTAAATAGTATGCTTGTTATCAGTTTTTACGAGTGAAAAATATCATAAATATGGTAACATTTATTTGCTTTCCCATGCTCTTGTTATATTTTGTTGTCTTTGTTAGTTGTCTCATAAAAGTGGTATCAAAGTCGAGATAATAAACAGTTCGAGTCAACCTTCCATTTTCATTTTAGATGGAAAAAATTATAACTAGTGGAGTGATGTGATGAGGGTGTTGTTCGACTACCACAGGTTGTTAGGTGTCGTAAAGAATGGACTTGCAAGTCTTACTACCAATGCAAATGAAGAACAGAGAAATAGTCACTGCGAGTAAAAAAAAAAGAATGATAGAAGACGTTATATTTAATTCATCAATGAGTGAATGATGATGTCTTTGAGAAGATTGAGACAATAACTACAACAAAACAAATTTGGGATAGCTTGATGACATCATTCAAATGAGCTAAAAAGGTTAAAAATGTAAAACTTCAAATCTTGAGACGTCAATATGATCTTTTACAAATAGATGATAATGTGACTGTTAATGACAATGTTAGTCTTGTTTTGGTTATCACTAACAAAATCAAAACGTATGAAGATGAATATTCGGAGATGGCCAATGTTGAAAAGATCATTCGATTACTCACACCCAAGTTCGAGCATATCGTGATACCGATCAAGATTGTACCCTCATACTTGAGGTGGTGTCTTGAAACCACCCCCGAAGTCATTGTTTTTTGGTGTATTGTCTCGCACATGTCACATGTAGTTGAAATCGTGGACTCAAGCTTTTGCCCCCGTCTCCCAACTTTGACACTTAGAACAATTCAAACTCAATACTTTTAACATATGGACAAGACAACAAACAACAATTTAGATTGCGGCGTTGACCATGCACATCATTCACTAATATTTTATTTATGATAGTTAAGTAGTCAATATAATTAACACTCATACAAATCCTAAGATAAGTGGACAAACTATGAGTCTATAACAAGCAACCGATAAATTAAAATTGAAATTAAACCATTAAATTCACTGTTCACAGTACCATCTAGGGTTGATTGCCCATGTAACAAAATTCAACTACTCACTTACGTAAACGAAATCACAAAACACGAGTTAATTTGAAATCAAATTTACCATACAACCAGAAAATATCGAAGTACAAATCGAAATGCCAACCCCCTTCAAAACATGCAGCCTTGAGCCTCCAATAGTTTTTAGTCCTTCAATTTCAAATTTTGAAAATAAAACAAGCTTGTTTGGGCGAAGGTAACATAAAAATGTCGTTGCATTCCTCAACAACCCTTAGCTCCGAAAGAGCTATGTCCAAATCTGTCAAACGATATCGCAGCGACACTAACAACGTCATGCCATTCTCAACAACAACAAAATGTCGTGATATTCCGGAGATTACTTTTCCGGTTCAATTCTGAATCCGAACCTTTTCAATGCGCTTTTCCAACCTGAAACGGCCATACATACTGAATGCATATCACAAGGAGCCAAACTAAACTAAATGTAAAATTAAGTTCAAATAAGCCAAAAACTACGAATTACTGAATCACACCATCAAAACAAACTTTTCCCACCATATCAAACCGAATTGAGTCCAAAGAAAAATAATTTATACCAAGACAGTTCTATAAAAATAAAAGTTATCAGCTACTTACACCTTTTTGTGTTAAGAATTGTTGATTCGAGTAGGAGATGATGCACTCAGAGGGCGCAACCTTGCATGATTACATGTTCGGAAGAATGGCCAGCTGCTTCCATCTTAATACAGAAGATCATTACATACTGTCCTAATTAGAGCTAAGGCCTCCTCGTGCCCGTAAGAGAAGACCAGAACAAACAGCTTCTCTCTGCTCACAGTGCTCATAAAATAAAAGCAAGCAGAAGCGCATGAATTGCACAAGAAATTCTTTAAGAGTATAATTGAATCTCACCATGAAGTTACAGTATCTTACCTGACTTGTCTTGATTATTGGAATACGATTCTAAACAGCCCTGTTTTGAACAATGAGCCGAAACCTCTTCCTCCTGCTACAACTTAAGTGCATTTTTGTCCTCAGTGCTGTGACTAGAATGGCCTGTGGTCAGATCCAATGTGGTGTCATTCTGATTACCAGAAGCACTATTATCTAAACAATTTCATTGCTGCTCCTAATTCATCACTTAGACAATTGTCAAGCAGGCAAAAAAGAAGTTTCAGTAATTACTTCCTTTCCTAGAATTTTTGCCCCCTGTATCTGTACCTTGTAAAAACTCCAAAGTAAGCTTTTCAAAAGGGTTACTCAAAACAAAATGAAGTGACTATAAGAATTGTAGAAGATTCAGAAAAGTAGCAACAAACAATGTATATACATTTTCCTATGTACTTTTAGAAGTGCGGAAGATTCAGAAAATTAGTTGGAGGGAGATTTGCGCTATGAACAATTAATAGCAATGGAAGTAGCAATAATGAAGATCATTGCTGCCAATTTCTAAAACCACGTTTATTTCATGTCAAAAGTTATACAATTTCCATTCTGCCCGCAGCAAGAAAGAAATATCTACGGGGTTACAAAGAGAAATAAAGCAGTAGACTCATCTACCTACTTATTGTCCTGCAAAACCAAGAATATAAAGCACACTAGAAAAAAATTCTTTAAGGCTTCAATAACAAAAAGTGGAAAGTGTAAGGCAGGAGATTTGGGACCACGTACAGAACTGTAGAGCATGCCCTTTCAATCTTCATCTGATCCCCATGCCATGACAACAAAAGGCAGAGATGTGGAAACAATCAGTGGCCTTAATTACAGCTGTTGATCAAGATAGTGATCTCTAGGAGCATTGGCAGCAGTCCCCAAATATCCAGAGACACCTGAAGCAACAGTACTCAACCAAGAGGTGCTGCGTGTCAACCATCCAGTCTTTGTCATTTCATCTCCCTCCAGCGATCTGCTCTTCAGTTCTTCCTCCAACAGTATGTCAAGCCACCTTTTAGCCATATAAACCTTGACAGCTTCAACACCAAACTTCACAATTTCTGGTGGGGGCATTTCAAGAGGATTGTGCTCCAAATTGAGTTTCACCAATTTGTCGAGTCTACCAAACGTATCAGGAAGAGCACGAATCTGATTGTTACTCAGATCAAGTTCTCTAAGGTTAACTAAATCACCGATTGAGTCGGGAAGTTCCTCCATGTCACTGAAATTACTACTCAAATCGAGAGTCTCAAGATTCGTTAATCTCCCAATTGCAACCGGAACAACACACAGCTCATTGAAGCGAGCATCCAGATGGCGCAAAGACCTCATTTCACCAATAGAAGAGGGAAGTGAACGAATTTTGTTCAACTGGACAACAAGCTTCTCCAGATTTACTAATCCATAACCAATGTTTGTTGGCAAGTATGCAAGTTTGTTGAAGCTCGCATCCAACTCCACCAATGACCTGAATAGTTTCAATCAGACTCAATACTATGGAAAATGAATTCTCAAAGGAAGACATTGATTCTATCATTAATTGCAATTACCTGCACTGACAGATAGGGTCAGGTAGATTAGTTAGCTTGTTTCCAGAGACATTGAGGATTTTTAGGTTTTCCAGCAACCCAATCGAGTCTGGCAGAGACTCCAAAAGATTTGAAGAAACATTAAGTTCCACAAGATTTCCTAATCCAGCAATGGAGTCGGAAAGAACCTGTTTCCTCCAAAAAAAGCAATTCAGATATCAGTTAAAAAAACATGAAGAAAGTAGAAACTAAGCTGGTTTGAATGATACAAATATATGGATAACTGAATCAAAATTATGATTAAATGTCTACTTGAATAAATATGTTTAGTTTGGGATTATTAAATGTATTCCATACACTAGGACGAAACAACTGCCTAATTAATCATTTTTCTGATTTCAGTGTTGAACTGAATATTATTTTTAAATAATAACAGGCACTAAGGCACCTGATCAATTGATAATAATATATATCTAAGAAATAAGTGTAGCACTCAAAATTTTATGTTGTTGATACTTGGCACAGAGCATGTAATCATTTGAAAGATGATTCTTATACCCCAAGTTACAAACTCTACATCATGAACTTGGATACAGGCATACAGCTCAAGGCACTAGAATATGGATCCATAAAAAAATTACAATACAAATATTTAGCTTACAAAAGAGAAGGACCGCATAAGTTAAATATTGTTGAGAAAAAGTATACTCTTGGCATGGGAAAATTAGATGCGAAATAAGAATCAAATTCTTCCATTCAAATAAAGAAAAGAAGCAAATCTAGGTGGCAGAGAATCTTATAAAAAACAAAATTGTACAAGTGGACGATGAATTCTGGAATCATAATTAAGAAAAGCTCTTCTTATCAGAACAGCCAAATCAATCTCCTACCCAAGATAAGGATCGGATATTGCTGGTCAAACATATGCAAATGAATGAAATGATTAACCCACAAAACAATGCAATTTACCTTGCCAATCAAATAATGCAACTGTCTGTTACAGTATTTATGTGATGCTCAACTAGCAGTTTCAGGTAGAAGAATTGCTCAAATTGCACATGTTCAGATTAGCAAGTATTACACCATCTCTACACATTCTCAATTCCTGATTTTCATGCACCCATCTCAGACTTGCTATATTCTAGTCACAAATTAAAAACTACAGAATCTAACAAACAATGAAAAAAAATTTCAGAACAATATCAATTTTAAACCTAAAATATCTTCCTTAATTGTTAAGGTACATTTCCATACAACAGTTGCACAAATTTCTAAACCTAAACAAATCACCATAAATGAGTGCCAAGCAGTGTAAAAATTCTATCAAATACCAAATAATCAGCTCACCTCAAGCTGGTTGTTTGACACATTGAGCAAAACCACGCCGTTCATTTTCCCGAACGCCTCCGGCAAGAACCGCAATTTCCGTCCGGAGAGGTCCACCTGCTCCATCCCCTTCTCGGTCGTCTCCTGCAGCACCTCCTCCACCTTCTCGTTCACCTCATAATTCACCGGCACGTCCTCCCATTGATCCGATGCCGCCTCCGACGCCTCAGCCGACTCGTAAATCCTCTCCAGCCGCTTCTCCGCGTCCATCAACAGCTTCGCGTACCCCTCGTGCATCTCGTCCAACTGCACAACAGCTCTGTACTGCGCCATCTCCTTCTGAGCAGCTTTCCTGCACTCGTTCTCCTTCTCCGCCAAGTGTGCCCTAAACTGTAACCGGTCAACGTCCGGCAGGCGCGTGGACAGCACGATCTCCTCAAGCTTCTTGGAGAGATCAGCTTCGATTTCAGCGATCCTGGATTTAGCGATGTCGACGGACTCGTGATCGGGGCGGGGGCCGAGGGTGCGGAGGATGGATCGGGTCTGGGAGACGTCGGAAATGGCGCGGGTCATGGAGGAGATGACCTTGGGACGAGCCAGGTAGGGCATCTGTTCCTCGATTTCGATGGTGACGGAGGGGCATGATGAGGACGGGTCGGCCGTGCCCGGCGGCCGTGGGGGCGGTTGTTCGATGTCGATTTCAGAGGTGTCGCCGTCGGTGTGTTTGGGGCCAATGGATGGGAGACGGTTGAGAACGTAGGAGAGGATCGGGAAGCTTTTGGGATTCGGCTCCATTGCGAGGTGAGATGAGGGTTTGGGTCAAAATTGAGAATTGGTGGAATCTGGTAGAGTGAAGAAGCTGGAAGTTGGAGACAAGGTGTGATCGTAGTGGAACAGTGGATAGCGATGAAGTATTGTTCGTCATAATGAAGTTTTTTCTTCCTTGTTCTGTTAGATTAAAATACTGTAATTTTTATGTGAAATTACCATTTTACACTCGAATTTTTTACATTAAAAATTATATTTTTTTTAAAAAAATGTGTTACGGATTCGTTAGTTGATTTAACGGTAAAGATATTTATGGAACAAAATGAAATTTAATGGACCGCGAAAGAACAAAACAAAGTTCAGGGACCGTGACAGACTAAGCTGAATAGTTCAGGGACCTTTACAGAGTTGTTACATTTTGGAAATTACACAAGTACCACATAACTTTGTTACCTGATACCCTTGTTTCTTTTTTGGTAACTTTAGGAACTTCGTTTTTTCCATCCGCTCATCTGTCAGTTATATTTAGCGGAAAATTCAATTTTTTGTACTCCCTCCGTCCCAAAATGAGTATCATATT
>JAYMTE010000577.1:0-17064 GCA_036897545.1 Pelargonium fulgidum
CATTACAAATTTAGGGAATAAAAAATTGTTATTTTAGTGATGTGTCACATTTTTAATGGATGTGTAAGTGACTTTTGTTTTTGAGAAGTGTTACCAAACAAGGCCATGTCATTTGTTTGTGTGACACTGTTTTATTTGATGTGTAAGAGATTTTGGCTTTTAAGTAGTGTTACCAAACAAGCCCTAATTAATAGTAATTAATTACTCTGCTTCCTATGAGATCCTTTACTTTCGTTAATTATCTCAGATTATTCTATAAAAAAAAAAGCTTGAACATATAAATTTGGAACCCAACTTTATTGTCTGGATTTTACAGTATTTAAATAAATTGTTAGTTCAGGGGTATGGATAGCAAAATCTGAAACTTTCAGTCACTGTTTTGGTGTAAACAGTTTTGAGTGTCGGTCTCAATTCACAGAGCTGAAAAGCCAATGGCCACTGCTTGATCGTTTCTCAGGTTAGGGTTTTTCTCTGCTTTCTTTTTTCCTCGTTTGGCTGATGAGAAAACGAAGGAAAGGAAATACGAAATGGAAAATTGCGCACTTTGTTACTTTCGTCTGTTTGAGATTGGTTTATTTTTAGTTAGAATTGGAGTTTCTAGTTTAAGTAATGCTGTGTCGTAGATTCTTGAAATTTTGTTTGTTCTTGATTTTCTCTCCTTGTTATGTTTATTTGGTGAAATATATGATCTGAGCAGTTGCTTCAGTTGGTTTTTACTTTGAAATTCTTGCCATTTGTGGGTTTTTGGTTTAAATGATTCATGTGCATGCCTGTGTTTGTTTAGTTTTTTTTTGCAGCAAAGCTCTGTCTATTTCTTGGGGCCTCAAAGAACTGATTTTGAAGATGATTTTGTAATTTCTGCATAATTTGGGCAGAGAATAGTATTGGGTCTATTTTGTGGTATGGATTTTTCGTTCCGGAACCATAAGTTCTGTCAGGTTGAAACCAGGAGATGGCTTCTTTTAGTGGGGGTTGTGGCGGTTACTCATGTATTGTTTCAGTCCCTGCTGCTTCCGTATGGAAATGCCCTTCGCTCTCTATTTCCTGATGTTGAGCGTTCCGTACATGATACGAGTGGCTTACTTGCTTTGCATTCTTCTGCCAAGTCGGTGATGGTTCGCAACCCTCTGGCAGTTGATGCTACGGATGTGAATAGTGCAGCTGTGGATGTTGAGGTGTTAAAAGATTCTGAAAAATCTGATGTTGATGGAGAAATAGGGCACGATGATGAACTTCGGGGACAGGACAGTGAAAATGATGATGGTTTCGTGTCTGAGGAGAAGGAGAAAGGTACGGTTGATGTCTTGGAATTTGTTGTGGATAGAGATATAGATAATAGTACTTTCTCTGTGAAAGTCGAAGATACGAGGAATACTACTGCATTGGAGGGGGCTAAAAGTCAAGAGAGTAGTTATGTGAAAGTCAAAGATTCAAGCAACACTTCTGCTTTGGATGGTGCTAAAAGTCAAGAGAACAGTTCTCTCGTGGAAGAGACCAGAGAAATTGAAGCAAGAGATGACCTCTTCATAGCGCAGGTTGTGAAGCCAAACAAAGTTTCAACAGACAACATTCTAAATGAAGGTTTAAGTTCAAGACAAAATGGATCTCATAGTGTAGAAACTGCTTTTCGAGTTAACTTCACTAATCCAAAAAGCCAAGCATCAAATTCAAACTCGTCTTTCGGATCTGCTGCAATGCCAATAGATCTTGTGACCTCAAAAAATGAGTCTGCAATGACGAGTAATTCTGTGAAGAAGATGAGATCAGAAATGCCACCGAAGTCCATAACAACATTAGATGAGATGAACCATTTACTACGACGGCACCGTGCTTCTTCTCGAGCAATGGTATATTTGTCCTTTTGTTAAACAATTTATTTTCCTTGTATGCGTTTGTTTAATTTCAGGAGTCTAAACTTTTTATATTGATCATAGAGACCGCGATGGTCCTCTGAACGAGACAAGGAAATTATTGCTGCCAAGTCACTAATTGAGAACGCTCCTATTGTCATAAATGATCGGGAACTTTATGCCCCTCTCTTTCGTAATGTTTCCATGTTTAAAAGGTAAACCACTATTCAATCTATTGCCTTATTCATAAGGACTGCTTAACTTTGGAGTTGTATGCTATTACCACTACTAAAACTTAGTTCCATTGCTTTGGAATTGAAACCTATTGCCCTTTCATTAGGACTCTGGAGGCATAATACATTATGCTATTGTCAACTTGCACGAGTTTATTACATTCCAATTTCTATTTATGTATGCCTGCTAAACAACAAAAACAGTGAAAGAAAGTAGTAAATTCATGTCTCACGACGTGTTTGGATCTTCTTATAATTAACTCCCTTCATCCAAAAATAGTTGTCCACTTTCTCTAAAAATATTGCCCAAAATTATTGTTCATTTTCTAATTTGGTTAGTTGGTTATGCATGAATTTCTAACAATATACTTAATATAAGTTGGTCATAACCTTTGATTTTGTTACAACTAGAGCACGAGGGTGCAAGGGGAAAAAATAGGTCCCACTAACTAATCCTTAATATTCACAAAAACCGGAAAGTTGACGAATATTTTGATACGGATGGAGTACTTTTTCAGTTTCAGTACTATAATAATAAAAATACGGGTTAAGAATCTTTCAAATGAAATGTGGATTCCATGTCCTAGAATATTCATGTGCACTTTCAGTTGTGCTTCCTTTATATCACAAGACACAATGTATAAGAGGAAAAAGGAATTTCTGTTCACTAGATCTCTAGTTTACCATGTAAGTGTCAAAAAAATTATCTAGTTATAGATTATTTACTAGCACAATTCAAGTCAAAGTATACCAAAATTATGCTGCAACTGAACCATACTGTTTTGTTGTGTATAAAAACTCGTTTCTTTGCTCTTCGTAGCATGATTCATTGGATCAGTGGAGCTTGAATCCATCATGTATTCATAGTTTAATATCATTCAAGAGGTGGAGAGAGTATATGATTTGAGCTACTTTTGTCCAACATTGGTACCTCACTGATTGAACTGTGACGGATAATATAGAGTGGAGTGTTGCTTTGCACGAGAATTTACATTTTCTACGTTTTTGTTATATGCTGTGTTTATGCTCATCCACTTCATTTCTCAGGAATAACTAGGACCTAGATGGGCTAAACAAAGGCAAAGCTTGTGTTAATAATCTAAACACTTGGTTGGATTAAATACATCATGCAATAGTACAACACATTCATTTTTTTGCTCTTGCCAAAGACTTGTGTCTAAATCTGAGACTATCATATCCTTGGTTTGTTGAGACTTGAGAGAATCAGAGAGCAATCAGTTCATTTCTTCTCACATGATAAAATATAAGCACAGCACTATTGTGTCATTTTAGAACTTTGTCGAGCATCAGATTTTCTTTCCTTCCTCTCTTACATATTTTTTTACTGGTCTGTATTTCAATGGTAGCATTGTTTTTATTTTCAACTTGACTGTGGTCACATATTCAGGAGCTATGAACTCATGGAACGTATTCTCAAAGTCTATGTCTACAAGGATGGAAACAAACCCATATTTCATCAACCAATACTCAAGGGATTATATGCCTCCGAGGGATGGTTCATGAAACTGATGGAGGGAAATAAGCATTTTCTTGTGAAAGACCCCAGGAGAGCTCACTTGTTTTACATGCCATTTAGTTCAAGAATGCTAGAGTACACCCTCTATGTGCGCAACTCCCACAATAGGACAAATTTGCGCCAGCATATGAAGGAGTATAAAGAAAAGATTTCAGCAAAGTATCCATTCTTCAATAGGACTGGTGGAGCAGATCATTTTCTTGTAGCCTGTCATGATTGGGTATGTTCCCTGAGCATCTTTTTTTTTTCTCTCTTTTTGGTTGATTGGTGAGAAAGCTGTAAAATGCTAAGACACCCAAAATGATGCTGGCAGCTTAGTTTAACTTGCTCCTCTATCGGTGTCATATTATGTTCATTTGTTGATACCTCCTTCAAGATATTGACAATCGTACGACCATTTCAGTGCATATAATTGTAAGGTGGGGGAGAAGTGGTTATTTTCTTACGTCCTGCATTTTCTCATTCAAAATGTATAGGTATCTCTTTGTTGAGGCATATAAAGTCACAATTTTTTGTTACTGCAATTTGTCAATGTCAGTCCTCGTGTCTATGCATATAATATCATTTGTATGTGTTGCACAGGCTCCTTATGAAACAAGGCACCATATGGAGCGTTGCATGAAAGCTCTCTGCAATGCCGATGTAACTGCTGGGTTCAAAATAGGGAGGGATGTGTCTCTTCCAGAAACATATGTACGGTCAGCAAGAAACCCTCTTCGGGATCTTGGTGGAAAGCCTGCTTCAAAGAGGCACATCCTCGCCTTCTATGCTGGCAACCTGCATGGCTATTTACGTCCAATTCTGCTGAAATACTGGAAAGACAAAGACCCCGATATGAAAATCTATGGTCCAATGCCTCCTGGCGTCGCTAGCAAGATGAATTACATCCAGCACATGAAGAGCAGCAAGTACTGTATCTGCCCAAAGGGTTATGAGGTGAACAGCCCCCGAGTAGTTGAATCCATCTTTTACGAATGTGTACCCGTGATAATATCAGACAATTTTGTGCCTCCATTCTTTGAGGTACTTGATTGGAGCGGGTTTTCACTAATCCTTGCAGAGAAAGACATTCCCAACCTGAAAGACGTATTGATGTCGATACCAGAAGAGAGGTATCTCGAGATGCAGCTCGGGGTGAGGAAGGTTCAACGGCATTTTCTCTGGCACGCGAAGCCTTTGAAGTACGATCTCTTTCACATGACCCTTCATTCAATTTGGTACAACAGAGTTTTTCAGATGAAGCTCAGATAATAAGTTTGGTTCTTTAGTTTTCTGTATATATTTGCTGTAACATTTTCTTGTTGTAAAGAAGATTTTTGAGTTGTTTTTTTTATGAAATTGAAAGTTGTTTACGGTCTTATACGGTAACAAGGATCCATAGGAATAAAAAATGAGTAATTTAGTAACAATTTTTTAAAAAAGAAAAATGGATAGAAAATACAATACAGAACAAATACGTAGCTCCAGCTCATCAGCTAGCCAGAAATTAGGAGAAACTATGGTCATAGTATTATCGGATGTTTGTTGACTCTGCTCTATAAATACATTATCATGTTTATAAAATTATTCTAACACGCCAGGTAAGAAAGTTAGTTGTTGGGTCCCACCTGAACTCTAGCTTCGTAGCTTGCACCTACCGGCAACTCACCACGTGTACTCTTACCTCGAACTCGTTTGAATAATTTGATGATCCATGATCAACGAGACTCATCAATATCTCCGAGATAAATTACATAAAATTATTGGAGTTTGATACACAATTACACTAACGAATTGTTAGGATTATAATTTATACTCAAATCAAAACAGAAATGAAATTCTCATTCGTTAGTGTATTATTATTTATTTTTGTGAAATTTTGTGAGTCTTAGAAGGTGGGGTTG
This sequence comes from Pelargonium fulgidum, assembly GCA_036897545.1. Classification (NCBI taxonomy): domain Eukaryota; kingdom Viridiplantae; phylum Streptophyta; class Magnoliopsida; order Geraniales; family Geraniaceae; genus Pelargonium; species Pelargonium fulgidum. The sequence continues at coordinate 5,504 of JAYMTE010000577.1, forward strand.
GAAGATAGAAAAAGGTATAACATTACGTGACATGTTTAATTTTTTTTAAAAAATATTTTTTTATCATAAAATGAGTGTTCTATTTATCTAAATTTTGGGTCTTAAAATAAGTGTTTTGTTTCTATTTTTAAGCTATTATATCATTGTTTTTTTATATTATTTTTATCACTTACAGTATGAGTTATAATGGGTACACATAGGGTGTAAGTAGAAAAATAATGGTAATATTAAAAATACATTCAATTTTTTTATAATATTTAATTTAAAAAAAAAAAAATAGGACTGTGACTCGTATTGGTACGGAGGGAGTAATATCTTTGAAAAATTGAAGAGTTGGCGGCGCAAAGCAGATTGGAGTAAAAACGACTGGAATGGATAAAGATCATCATCAATTGCTGCTCCTCTCTTCTTCAATTCTTATTTGGTTGCTAATATCCCAATTTTATTATTTATTACCATTATCTACAAATAAAATACTATATATATATAATGTCAAATTCATTTTTTTAAATTCATTTATTAGTACCAATTTATACCTTTCTTAATTTGGAATTATTGGTTGCTTTGCTCTCCTACTCTCTATAAATTTGGCTCAGTTTCGAGCTTTCTGTTTCTGGGTTTTGCAGATTCGATCCTCTCTTGTACTGGAAGATTGCAGGATCGGTACGTTATTTCAACTTCCACAACTCTCTCTCTCTCTCTCTCTGATGTTTACTTCGTGGATGGGTTTCTTATGAGCAACTGATTTTAGCATCTCCCCGAATCTGATTGTCATTAAAGCCATGAATTTCTGATGCAGCTATGCAAAATTCATGATTAATTGTTTTGTTATTCAATGTGTTGTGTTATGTGCAAGGTTTTTTAGTTTAAACTCCAATTTCCAATCCCTGTATTTTAGTTCCCTTTGTGTGTTGTTTAGTGTAAATTCACTTTTTGCTTCCAAGAAAATTTGTATATAAATTTTAACCTTGCAACCCTCAGAATCAAGTGAATTTGGAAAGTACTGAATTTGAAGTTATTTTAAAGCACCATCTCAAAGATTGATGCTTTCTTGGAAATTTGTTATAGTGGATTAGTTTTTTCATTGCACCCGTGGTTCTCTCTCGATTTCATGTGCTGTTTTTGTGAACCGATATTATAAAATTGTCTTCTTGAGCCTGTTGCATTATTTCAGAATCCATAGTATTAGTGAGGAAATATCTGAAATCCCTTCAACTGTGAGTTGTGCGAGATAACTCATTACATGCATTCAGGTAGTTTTTATCCGTTTCATTCAGTTCTATCCTTTAATTCACATCTTCCACTTTCTGTGGTTCAACGTACATCAGGTCGAACATGTTCTACCCCATGGAAAGGCATGAATATATAGAGCAGCAAATGGTGAGGTTATCATCTTTATTTAGAGAGATGAATATGTTTATGTTGTGCTTCCATGTCGGTCATATATGTAATGAAAAAGTCTTTACAATATTGGTAACCAATCATTTAAATAATGCGGGTTGATACTGAGCGACTGTCAAGAGAGCTGGGTGTTGTTAATTAATCGAATGGAGGTGGCAGCCATGAACACTATAGGATCGATGACTTGAGTGTTGGATAGGGATTCTATGGCATGGGTTTTGTTTCAAACAAACAATGAGCTGCATTTATATGATGCAATCACATGACTTACATTAGCTTGATCACATACTACTGAATTTATGAAAGGATATATATAGCTTCTAATCTTGCAACTTTTCTGCAATTTTGCTGTTATTTCACCAATAACCTGTTTTCCAGGTTTAATGTAGGCCTTGTTATCAGGTATATTGTGATGCCAGGAGGAACACAATTCTTCCTTTTAATTATTTTGGATCTCACTCAATAGTGGATAGTATTTTTGCTCGTCTCCCGTCATTTAGTGCATATATAAGCCATCAATTAATTCACTTCATTGGTAAGTTTGTTCCTTTGTTTATGCATGCTGTTGATTTGAGCCTTTGTCTTCTTGGCAGCATTCACTTCAAGAATGAAAATATTGTTCATTTGCCTTTCATGAGTGACATGTTGATATGAGGATAAAATTGTACTGCAGAGGATCTTGTACTCAGAGATATCAGTTGATGCTCAGAAGATCCAAGATCCTCAAGTCAGAATATTTCTAGATCTGATCTGGAGAGTTGCCTGTTGCCTTGTATACCTTATAGTGATGATTCTAGCTATGAAACTTGTGAAACCAGAGTGTTGGAGCTGGGGGAGGAATTTGTTGTAAATATAAGATCTGAAATTGTAGAAAACCATAATAGAGATCAGGGTCTCCTCTTCATCTTTCAAGGGTGAGTGGTAATCTTCTTTCCATTTAGTATTTCCTTGATTCTTGATTATATGTGCATATTGTTGAAGTGGGTGATAAAATATCCCACATTGGAAAATTATAAAGTGAAGTGGCTACATATAATGGTGCAAGTGAAACCCTACTAACAAGGTTGACCTTTTTAGAATTTCAAATTAATAAAAGAAATTCAACACATATAAACTCAAGTCAAGCTTAAACTAGTAAACATTTGTTCTTTGAATGCACTGATATTTGTTAATCCATTATTTTACAATCCTGATTTTGAACTCTGAACTTTTAGTGTTACACACATGGTATAAATGTTAGCTTTACTTTGACAGCTCTGCTGCATTTTCTTCCCTCTTTTTTCCAAACATGATTCTTTCCTGATTAAATGTCTGTTAGTTTGCTTTGTGAGTCATTTCATCTTTATTGAAATTGCAGTTCCTATGTCTCGGTGTAGGTTGATGCTCCCATTATTTGGTCTAAGACTTGCCTGCAAGTTGGGACTGGCCTTTTGGAGATGTACTTTCTCCTATGTGAGAAGTGCTCAACTTCAAATTCGTAGGTAAAGAAAGTAGGTTTGAACTTTGCTGACTGATGCTTTATGTGCAAGAAGTATCTGTAGAAGATATTGTGATCGATTAGTTAAAATTGTTGTTTATTCTGAAGTAGTTTATGGTATAAAATCATTGTTACTTCTTGTATTGCTTGGTTCAGTTCCAATGTGATGTTTACATTTAATTTTGTATCTTCAGTATTAAGTCTCGACTACAGAGAACTTTGCGCGGTTCTGCTGATGATATTGGCTGGTTGCAACGCACTCCTGGAATGCCTCCTGTGGAGGACGGCACACCAAGATTCTTAGAAATTCTTGCCAGCATAAGGTATGGAAGCCCTAGTTTTTATGTACTATTGCTTGCAGGCACAGCTCTGGATAAATTTTTACTAAGACTAAATATAAAGGTATGTTTCTATTACGATCCTCGTCAAAGACTGCCTGTCTGCCTCTTAATTAATGTATCTGGAATTAATATGTTATCGTCTTGGATAGTTGGATCCCTGTGATATTGTTGTCTGGCTCTCTTACAGTGAATGCTTCTGTCCACTTGACTTGAGTATTTTTTTACTTCACTGTTCACTTTCTTACTACTGTTGTTCAGAATATTGGATTCTCAAAATGTTATTGGTGGTTTATATCATTCTGATTCTAATTTCTTTTATTATATTATGTTCTGTCATACAGGAACGGGGAGCACTCTCTGCCTGATTCGTTTGTTTATCTACTAATTCCCGGTATTGCTGTGACCTTAACTGTAATTTCTTAATTTGTTTATTGTTAATAACCTACAGTTACATTGGCTGAGTCACCTTGTTATGTGAATTGTATTTTTGCAGGACTTTTTAGTAATCATGGCCCCTTATATTTTGTGGAGACGAAGAGATTTTTTTCGAAGATGGGACTAGCTTGTCATATTGCTAAAATTCACAGTGAGGTAGAGCTGATTATTTGGAAAAAGCTGTTTTATGTTGAAATTCATTTTTTCAGCTGTCATATACTAATTTTATAGTCTGCTATGATTTTCCTTTTAATTTATTTTCCTTATTGGTTGAGAATAATTCTGAAAATCAATTATGATTGATTTGAGCTATTGGTAGTCAAACTATCCAGCCTATAAATTAGTTCTCCTATAAAGATCAGTATAATTTCTCTCTTGATCTTGTGTTTTAGAGCTTCTTGATCTTGTGTTTTGAGTCTTGAAACTTCCATTATTCCGGCGGCAACATTAGGATGCTTGCCCGACCAACTTCTCCCTCTAATGATTTAGTGAAAAACTTATAATTTTCTTTTTAATAGTTTGTTTTCTTCTTGCTCCACATAGACAAATCCAACCTTCCAAAAACAGACTTCACGATCTCTCTTGGCATCCTCCTAGGAGTTCTCCACCGGTGATGCTTCAATGACTCCTTTCCTGGTAGGCTTGATAGTACATAGGACAACCTATTTGTAGGCTTGATAGTTTGAATACCAACAGTAGCTATAAACGAAAGCGAATAACTAAAGAGATTACAGTTGAGAGGATTACCGATTATGGATAGTTATGTAAATGATAAATTCTTCAGAATTATTATGTAACACTTCCCCTTAAACTCAGAGTGATAATCTTGAGATTTTCAAAGAAAATTGAGAGATGACCAGGGAACCGAAGATCATTGTGGTGTTGCATGGGCTGAAAACAGCAATAGAAAACATGGGTTTGCCAGCAAGAGGAAGGCGACCACACCGGTGTCACCAAAACGCTATTCAAACACCAAGACGGTGGTCATTGGAGCCAAAGGAGATCACCAAGTTAATTAGGGCTGAATTGTTTGTGGAGCATGAAAGTTCACAAGTTTTTCATGAAATCGTGATGAAGAGAGATTTTGGCTGGTCAAGCAACCTAAGGTTGCTGTTGGAAAAGCTTCAAGAGACTATTAAAACAGAAGATCAAAGGATCTGATGCCATTTTGAAATATAAGAGAAAATATATTATTGATCTTAATATTAGTACACAGGACAGCCAATTTATAATCCTGATAGTTTGCTACCAACAATTGCTGGGAAAGAAAATGAATGACTAAAGAGATTTTTATAAAGAAGATTTTAGATATTAATGTAATCGATGATCCCAATCAATTATAATTGATTTTCATAATTATTCTCTGACACATATCAATATATATTACAATAGCATCTTATATGTTTAGAGGGATTTTTATTTTGTTTTATAAAGGAATCAGTAGAGCATAACGCATGGGAGCTAAAACAATACATAGAGGAGCTTTACTGGGGTTCTGGAAAGCGTGTAATGCTTCTTGGACACAGCAAAGGTGGCATTGATGCTGCTGCTGCTCTTTCAATTTATTGGTCTGATTTGAAAGACAAAGTTGCTGGACTGGCTCTGGTGCAGAGTCCTTATGGTGGCACTCCTTTCGCTTCTGATGTTCTTCGTGAAGGCCAGATTGCTGACAGAGAATCCAGGAGAATCATGGAGCTTCTGATATGTAAGCTAATTAAGGTAATATTTGTTCTTTTTCCTTTGATAGTCTCTTTGTGCATGTGAAAACTATTATTTATGCACTTCCTGGAGATGAACTAAACTCACTTTCCACGACTTTAGTGTGTAAATTACTATTTATTGCATTGTGTCTGAGATTGTTGTTTGTACACTTTTTATATCAGACACTAGTTATTACTGTCTATTCAATACAAAAATTGCTTGAAGATTTATCCCCCAAATTAAATCCATACAAAAATAGTCTATAGATTATATATTTTGGACATGGAGGAGCATTATGACCATTTATATAGTCCAGAACTGGATTTCGAGTCAAAAATTGATGATTGTGGAAAACATATATGGAGAATCTGTGGGAAACACATGAAGAGCTACAGGACATGAATGTTCCAACTCCACTAAGATTTGTGCTCCTTTTTTCCTGATAGAGGAAGAGTCATCTGAGAAACAGGCGCCAGCTAAATTTTGAAGCAGGTGCAGAAGCAGCAGAACATTGGAAAACTTATGAATGGCCTGAGTTTGGAAGAGTGTTATATATATAGTAGACTCGTAGAATAGTTTTAGAAGAATCAGATAGGTTGAAAAATTCTGCACATCATACATTCTACAAGTCCTAGAAACTGTGTTTCTCTGGACCTTCTTGTGTGGTATGCTCTCTTAACTCTTACATTCTCCAGAAGTTTTCTGTTATCTGGGTTTTCCAGTTGTGTATTGTTACCATTTTGTTTCACTGGTAGGTCGTCTGTCTGACTCCACATTGTTTTCCCCTCACATACTCGTACTTTTATCCCTTTTTACCGTGTTATTTTTATCTGATTCTCTATTACCTACATGATGGATTCTAGTCATTTCCATTTGTCTTGATGTTCACGTGTTGTGTTGACCTTTTCACAGGGTGACATGCGAGCATTGGAAGATCTCACATACGAGAAGCGCAAGGAATTCATTAGGAACCACAAGCTCCCCGAGGACATCCCTATCATCTCCTTTCACTCTGAAGCAAGTACAGCACCAGGTGTCCTAGCCACAATGACCCAGATAGCCCATGCAGAACTTCCCAGGCTCCCCCTTCCAGCATTTGGGAGCGAGGAACCAGATAATTCTGTCCAAGCAGGACACCAAGTCCCGGTCATAGTTCCTTTCTCTGCTGCAATGGCCGCTTGCGCACTGCACTTGCAGCTCAGGTATGGAGAGAAAAGCGACGGGCTAGTGACATGCCGCGACGCTGAAGTACCCGGCTCAGTCGTTGTCAAACCAGATAGGAAACTCGATCACGCTTGGATGGTTTACTCCTCGAGAAACAGCAGCAGCAGCAACAACAACAACGAGCCTAATGCTTGCGAGATGTGCGAGGCTATTTTGACTCTTCTGGTGGAGCTTGGGAAGAAAAGGGAAGAAGAAAGAGCACAGCCACAGGCTAGTTAGTGATTCATGCTCCATAAACAATAGGAAAGTTTCTGTCATTGACTTCGGTTTTACACTGTTACTATACTGTGTAAAGAATTGAGAAAACAAGCACATTCAGGAATCAAAATGGAATGGCTGAAAAATTGTGTAGAAATTGAGGTTTGTCATAGATCTGTGGACACTGATGTTTACATGTCATTTTCCTGGAATGCTTGTATCCAATAAAATTGGATGAAAACTGAAGCCCACCATTGTACTGTATAGAGAGTATATTTGGGTAATGACCAAATTGCCCTTGGATGAAACTCAGTTCAGTGTCCACCACCACAATTAATAGTGACCAACCATCACCATTATTACCAGCTCACTTCCAACAGGTCTGCACTTAGCAGCTCCAGCCTCCAACCCTAACACTTACTCAAATTTTCAAAATTTCATTGCTAGTGACCTAGTATTTTTATTTTTATTTTGGAATAATTGCTAGTGACCTAGTAGAACAAGTGTTTCAGGTTATTGTTGTCAATTCTCATACTTGCAATGACATTTGCCATAAGACTAAAGGCTTGTTTAGGTTGGTTACTTCAAATGTATGTAGAAAGAAGGTAAAATGTTTGTAGAGAATAAAGATATCCACAAGAGCAGCAGGAGCTTCTAACATTCTGTAGAAAAAGCTATTACCAGACTTTCGGTGGACCCTCGATATATCTGAAAGTTTTTCTTTCATTTATCTCCGTCGGATGTAAATAGATCTCCTAAAGATGTTTTGCTTCTCTTGTAATAATACTTAAATCTAGTGTACAGAGATTGCGGTGATTTAATGCATCATGTAAAATGAAATAAACAATAGTTTTTACTTGAGATCGATATCTTCGGAGAAGATAACAAATTGGAGAAAATGGACCCTACAGTAATAAAAAAAAAAGGAAGACAAAGCCACAAGCTTACAATGTCTCTCTCTATAAACAAGTTTTGACCCACTCTAGATTCTATGAAGCTCTGTGTTACAATGAATAAGGACATGAGAATAGCCATGGATAGTGATGGAGATTTGCATGCATGGGCTGATAAGGTGTTGTGGGGTCTTTGAAATACAATACATTATTAGAAATGGCGGATTGAGTGAGAGGGCCTGGAATTGGAACTAGAAGATGCCAAGAGCTAGCAGGACACACCTTGTACTGCCTATTATATATATTATGATCATAGAGTTAGGTTGTTGTTGATGATCATCATCATAATGTGCATGTGCATTTCATGTTTCATTACCACATACAATAATATCTTGTCTTACTAATATTCAGTTCATTCATCAACCAATCCATCACATCACATTTGGCTTAACCTCTACTCTCTCATGATTCATGTGGGTACTTGTTTAAGAGATTGTTCAACACTCTTTTCGTTCTAAAATAATATCGTATTTGTTTCAAAACGAGTATCTTCTTTAGTTTTTAGAAAGTTGGTTATGCATGAATTGTTTATTGTATCTTCATAATAAGTTAGTTAGTACGTATATGTTAAGTTTATTACTCTTCATGTCCCAAAATAAATGTCTTGTTTCACTCGCATTTTTATCTCAAAATAAATGTATTGTTTCAATTTTTTAGGAATTTAGTTATACATGTATTAGCAATAATGTCCATATAATACCCTAATAAGTTAGTGAGTATACATTAGTTTGTTACAACACATATGCACCAAAAAATTAGTTAGTATTGAATATTTATCATTTATTCTCATACAAATGTGTTGCAACAAAATCCAAATATACTAACAAACAAGTTACATGAACATTATTTGTAATTCATGGGTAACTAATTTTCTATATATAAAAAAAAAAATAACTCATTTATTTTGAAACCAAAATACAAATAAATAATTTTGAGATGAAGCCAAGAATATGATACTAATTGTTTTTAAAATATATATAAAAAAATATAAAGTAATTAGTCATTTTCACTCAATAATATAAGATGTCTAGTATATATCAACACATACATAGGCATTAACAAAATCATATAAATGTTTCAAGGGTACATGAAGAGTAGAAAGTATGTATATATATACAACTACTGGTCAATAGGATAGAGACACATACAGCTGCATAATACACAATATCCATTTTATAGTTAGTGTCATATTTTTTTTCGAGAAAAATTAAGAACACGATCAGTGATATATATGTTTATATTTTCTCATACTCGTGTGCATATATTGTAGCAAATTCATTAAATGCTGCTTAATTAACTAGCTATAAGATAATTTTGATAATTTTTTAAAGAAAATTTAGTTAAATCTGAAAGGTTTTGCAAGCAGAACTAGGGTTCAAAAATGGAGGTTGTAGGGAGGGAGTAGCTAGTGCAATAGGCCAACAAATGGGTTGGTGCCAGATTGCTAGGGTCCAAACAGTAATTAACTATTGTAGGCCCAATAGTGTCCCCAGCCCATTTATGTCTCTATTTGAATTTTTAACCTGAAATTTGCACACCTACTTCTCAATTACAACCATTGAAATTGAATTGACAATTGCTCAAAACAGGGCCAGGAGCCCTTTGAAGTTATAGCTAACCACTCCCCTGTTTCTACACTATCTTTTAATTAAGATTTTGTCCCCTCCTTTATTTTTGATTCAATACTACATCGTTAGGGTTTTGCTTGTTTATCGGTTAAATACGTAAATAAATTTTATTGATATTCAAAACGGTCTTATTCTTTTATCTTGTACGAACGAATTTAGTACTTCAAAGTCTAAGTGCATAGGTTATATTATTTGAATTTTATATGATTTTAATACCCATTTAATGGTTTAGAGTTGAAGAGTGTGCAATAAATAATTTAATATATAAGGTGACATGAGAAAAGACTTTATGAGCCATTTATTGAGTTAAATGCTGAAAATAGACCCATGATTAAGTGGGTTGGACGTAGTAGAATATATTTATATTATTTATGTTATGGTATATAGTAGAATATTTATTTACACACAAATTATGAAAGACATGTAGCATAGGATGATTGCCATTATGAGTATGGGTGACACATGAGCCACATGTGAAGAGAAGAGTTGAGATATTTACACATTTATTTACATCATCTTAATTATCAAGAAAATAGTAATAACAACATTGGTCCAAATGGTATCTTCAAAAATAAAATTGTGTATAGATAGATCATATGGCTCCACATATTTAATGGTTGGGTCCAGCAATCCAGCAACTACTTTTCAAAACTTCAATTTTGGACTTCATTGATCACACCCAACTAAGCCTAGAAGACAATAGAATCAACAAAATTGAAGATTTATTACTTGTTAAATAAACACATTAACCAAATAGAATCTACTCTTTATATGTTTCTACATGCATTGTCAACTTCAAAGCTACTAGAGTGAGTGTAAAGAGTTTTCATGTATGAGCCATATGACATATTTGACACATTATAGTGTCTAAAAAATTCATCTTAAAATGAAAAGACATTCAAAATGAACCAACAAAAATTCAAAATTGCTATAGTTCAGCTATATTTTGTTGTTTCTTTCATGATGATAAATAAGAAAAGTGTCATATCCTTGTCTATAGTTCAAAACGTTTTCGTGTCGGGATCTAACACTAAATGTATTGCATCAATCAATAAAAAAAATTGGTTAAATTGATTTACATGAAAATATAATTATAATTTTTAACTTATGAAAATTTTACTAGTATTATTGTTAATAGAATAAGAGAACGATCAAGGGAGAGAGAAAAATTAAGACAATAAATCAAACACACAATTGCGTTTCACTTCTTATTGGAATCTTCAATCAACTTGATACAATAAAATTCAACACAAGAATATGATATATTCTAATTTTCTAGAATTGCCACACAAATTGAGATCTAACTACTTTGTTACCTTTTGAATTAGCTCTTTATGATTTTTAGCTCTCTCGAGCAGCTAAAAGTAGGGTACAAATCTTAATTACAACTCAAAATTGAAAACTAATAAACCTTTTAAATCCGAACTCATGCATTGCACGACCGTTCAAGTATGGTGAACGATCGCTCATCCATAATATAAATCAAGTTAAATCTTGTTGTACACTATTGCACGTTTAGGCTCTTTGAACACTCATTCAAACTAGTGAATGACTATTAGTCTAGTAGATTGTCCAAACCGATTTTCTGTCCCATCACACTATCGTTCAGTTGAGTCACACGGCGTTAAATCCAAAACAGTTTTTCTCAACTTTTCACATTTTCATTCATTCTCAAAGTGTTCCAGTTCTTTTCCTTTCCAACATCAAGATTGTCTCATGGATACAAGATTTCCTTCATTGCTCGGCAAAATTTTAGTCTTATTCCACAGCAAAGGACCCAGCAATACATGGCTATGCATGCAATAATTTTAAACTGAAATGGATTTACATACTGTTCATGACAGCTACAAGGATAGTACATTTCAACTTCTCTCAACTCTTCACTGTATATAGATATCAAAGTACACAATATTTAATCATAACAGTAAACATAATAATTACATGTCAATATTCTCTTTTTTTCCCATTTGATTGGTCACAAGCTACTTTAAATTTTGAGCTTATTTCATAAACTTGAGTGCATATTATAGGAACAACAACAAAAACAAAATTGATATTACTATAGTACAAATTAGTTTTTTTGACTTATTTGCATAAATTGGAAACAAAATCGTTTTCGAGGTACCTGGGAAAATCCTGTCTTCTACGTGCAAAAAAAAAAAAAAATATCTAAAAAATTTGTTTAACGTGTGTTTTGGGTTTT
>JAYMTE010000578.1:0-17054 GCA_036897545.1 Pelargonium fulgidum
AATCAGGAATTCATAATTGTCTTTATCGGCAGGCATGACAGCCCAAAACCACTACAATTATACTATTCCTACCCGGACTATTCACCTACAGGAAAAAGCCTTCAATTTGTACGAAATTCCTCTAAAAAGATAGTTCTTTCCCTGGAAGTAGAAGGACCTCCCTAAGATAACCAGGCCTATAAAAAGGATTTTCTATGATTTTAAAAAAAGTATGGTTCCCCTACTACATGAAAAAGTAAGAAAGTTGTATGAAATCCCTCTGAAATGGACGGCCCTTTACCTTGAATTATAAGAATTCTCAATCAAAGGTAGCGGGATAGAAGAGCCCTATCTGACATATATGAAAAAAGACAATCCACGCGGGCAGGTGTCGACAGACAAAAGCTTGTCTTGAGTTCCCTGGGAAACATACAATAGAAATAACATGAGAAACAGAAACTAGATCTAGAGAGATAGGAGTGCCCAATTCCTAATCTCTAGAAGCCAGTCATTCCACGTGAGTATCTTCTTTCAGTCATTCGATTTGAACCCGTGGCCATACATTTTACAGTCTGATGTTGTAACCTCGCACCTCTAGAAGTGACTCTTGGTCTACCAAACCAGAGAGAAGCCTAGAATCAAAGTTAGATTTATTTAAGTGATTTCGTGCTTGATAAAGAAGCCAGCCTCGCGCGCGCGTACTATATTAATTATAGTGTTCAGGGTCGGTTTATATGATTTTAGTACTTTTCTGGCTAGTAAGTAATAGTAAAGAAATTGACTATTAGGCTCTCATGAATATTCTGGAACCTAATCTAATAACTGGCGTATTGTGTAGACTAAAAGGCCTCTCTGGAAAGCTGTACACGGTATTCGAAAAATCTTCTAGGTAAAGCAATAGGTTTTTAATGAATTATTAGACTAGCCGAGTGGTTTTGAAAGAGTCTCATTCAAACAAATAGGTCCAAACAAAGGGAGCTCTCCTTAAAGGTTTGAAATATCTTACCTGAACTTATAGTTAGTAAAGTGTTTCACTAAACTGCGCTGAGCCGGACATAAGGCAGTAAGAAACGTGCCTATCGTAATAGAGGTTTCTAAACCAACCTCAGGATTTCAAATTAGGACACCTTTTTAACTTTTCAGTATTTTGTGAATTGATAAATAAGCTCCGGTCAAATGAAATCTATAAAAGCGCCCTAACTCACCTACCCAGATACTTGTATCCTAGAAAAAGAGAGTCTAATCCATAAGCTAAAACCTATATGCGTTGCACCCAAAGTTGTTAAATAAGTGCATAAAGGGTTCAAGTCGGAGTTCTACAAAGTAAATTACCAGTAAAAACTTGGTAATATATAGTAAAAGTAGAATTTGCTACAGAAAAGGTCCCTCATAGTACTAGTTTATACCTACCTCTATATAAGTAAAGGAAACCTTTTGTATTCAAACTCACATGCTTGTAAAACCTACAAAAAAAAGAATGCTTATCACTTTCATTTTATATGGGGAAATGAAAGCTTTTTATTCCCTAGATTAAAACCCGAAACCCTTTTTGTTAATTTTTTGACCTCGACTCATACTCATTAGGAATTTTTACTTCTATTCCCTAGAACTAGTTCTATTACTACTAACACTTTAGTACGAAATTCCTAGGATCACTTGTACGCATTTCTTTGAAAATGGCACAGAATACGGACGAAAATAACTAACCGAAATAGCCCTTCCCTTAAGAAACTACCTTTCAAGAGCCTAAGAGGACTTTCACTTCATATAATGTAATGTGAAACAGAACTGCATAGACACTCCTGAACCTTCTTTATATTTACTTATAAGCGCCTTGAACTTGTTCCCAAGAAGAGCTCTCAAAAACCCTGTACAAGTACGTGTTTATAATGGCAAAAGAATCGAGAGGTTCTAATCCCGTAACACTTCTTAAGACTGAGAAAGAGCCTATCCTTTTGAAGGACTCTAGCAAAAGCTTCTACTGAAATTCAAATCCCTCGATATACTGGAGTTTACCATTTCAAGTAAGACCCAACCCCGGATCTAAGACTTAACTGAACCGAAATCAATTACTTTTTAGCCCTACTATTTTTCTAAAAAGCGTTTGATCCTTCTGAACTGGATATATATATAAATCGTATGAATTATAACATAAATTATTTCTCACAACAGTAAAAGGAGTTTATACAAAATACAAAAGTAACAGAAATCTTGACATATTATACGAAGTCAAAGTTCCTTAAAACTGGGGTGCCCCGTGTAGAGTCGTATAACAAGGATACTTATTATGATGGATAATTGCTAAAAAGTCACTAGGCTTTACGAGTGGAAGCTCACTCCCTCGCCGTAAAACTATACTAAATGGAATTTAGCCTCAGCAATAATAGTAACCAAAATTCTTAGTCAGTTTAAGGATTTTGTGTATAACTTAGGGTAATTAAAAGAAGATCAGTCTATCAGCAAAGCGGAGTACCAAGGCTGCCCAATAAATGAAATAAGGAATAGGATAAAAAGCGTGATTACTAGAAGAAAAGCATAACAAATAGACTGTCAAAAACTCTAAGTATGAAAATAATAGGCTACCGACTGAAGGGGCGCCTGGGTTGATAATTAGTTGTTGGTATTATATAAGAATTGAAGTAGTTCATCTAGCTAAGTTGAGTAGCGGGACTTGAACCAGCGACACCCTATAACTTGACTTGGGTGTTCCTTGGATTTCAAACTAAGCATATAGTAGGATAATAAGTTCCCTATAAAATCGAAGAACATAAAGAGTTTGAAATGTATCCTTTAGGTTTCTTTCCTAATTGACTCGTGTCTAGATTCTAATACTGGGTAACGTAGGACTTAAGCTCTCGTTGGATAGGCGCTAGTGCTTGCTTTAACATAAAAAAAAGTTCTAGTTTTTATAGAAAGCTCAAAATGAGACTCTATAAAGCCATTGTCACTAGGATTTCATAAAAGGGAAGTCATCATCGCGGAATTTCCTGAGTTTACTAATAAGTCATGTTAAAATTCTAATTAAGATAAGACATATACACTCTTTGAACAAGTTTCATTATGATCAATACTAAATCCAGACGAGAACTTAAACTAAACTAAAAAATAGCGTTCGCATGACCCCAAGATTTTATATTAACGAATCTAATCACTTAGATAGAGTACCCTTTTGTTAGATAGAGTTTTGATGGTCTCTCAGTTCTAAGTTAAGTAGGATTGAAGAAAATATTCGAATCCTTAACTCCTAGAAAGGCTCATAGTAAATATAGAAGGAAAGGTCACTAACAAATTTCATGAAACTATGTAAATTGTACAAGTTAAGAGATTTCTAATATTCTTTTACAAAATAAAGGAATTAAATCTTACAAAAGAAGCTACTCCGGGTTGAGCGTTAAAATAATCCGTAAGAATCCAGAAAAGTCTTTGTACAAATAAAGATGTTTTTATTCATTAACATGTCACTTAGTAAGTAAGGAGTAGTTGTTCTATTATAGAGACCCTATCTTAAGAGTGTTGACTCTTTTACCCAGTTACCCTAATCCCTTAACAATAAAATTTGTAGCTTTAACTCGCGACTAATAAGCAGTTATCTTTTTCTTTGGGCAATTGCGTGAGCACAGGGGGACACCTTTTACCAGAGTTTTTCCAAGTATAAACTTTTTTTTCATTTTCAAAATCCTAGGATTTACTATAAAAAGGTGATGCCAAATCTATGTCTTAGTCAATCTCCTGGGTACTTTTCTATAATATCTATTTTCTTATAATCCTGCATATACTAGGGCGCGCTCTTTGAGCCATGGGTACAAGTCTTTTTTCTCTATTCAGAATTTCTGTAAAAAAAAGTATATTATAGTTATGTATGCTTCAATTTTTCTCACCCAAACTTTCCAGTACTCAAATTTGTTGAGTGATCTACTTTCTAAAAAGGAACCCCGAGCCTATATATAATAGAGCCCTTAAAATCCCTTTTGATTAAAAAAGTACTTTTTCCTAGGCTTGTGCGTGTGAAGAAAGACATATAAGTGCAACTTTCGCAGAGATATCAAATTGCAAATTCTATATAGTGATGCCTTTAGTAAGATGTCTTCAATCCAGTGCTTTTAGTCTTTTTTTCAATGAAAGAAAATTGTATCTTATGATTTTAAGGTTTTTGTACTGTGCAACACGTAAACCCAGTAAGAATGAATTCGGAAGGAGTTTCATTTTGCAAGAGTCTCCTCGTTTTTTTATCCATTTTAAGCATTTCTAATTAGAAAAATTCTGGGTCTTAATCCGCTTTAGTTTTTGAGGTTTAAGATCATTCAAAAGGAAACCCTGCCCTGTAAATAGGTGAAAATTTAAGAATTTCTTAATTTATATTTGTAATTTTCTGTTAACGTAACGCAGCTGCTATAAGCCGAACTTCCAAGGAAATTCTGAGCCTAAGAAGTTTGAAATAACGGATCTTCGGGCGAATACCCATAAAATTGGATTTATACCCCATAACCTTAACTACTCTTCTGAGCTTTCTTAGTCTTAGCAGCTAAACTTGTACTCTTTATTTGATTTGTGGGATTCCTTTACGGGAGCCTATGAGTCTCGTACCTTTAATCGAGCCCTTTCATTCATGCAACTACCATTTCATTTATTACAATGATTCCCTGCTCCATAGTTGGATCCCATGCCGAAAGTACATAGGTACTGTAATTTGGAGTAAAGTTAATATTATACTGTTTACTTTGGTCAATTATGTATCCTCCTGAGTTAATTATTGTAAGAGTAATCCTAAGTATAAAATCTTCTTTTCAGCATTATCCAGAACAGCTTAAATTTGGATTCACAAGTTTCTTACGAAGTCCCAGGGGATCCTTTTTATCTTAAGTAAGTATCACAAAAAATAGAGATCCTTATGCGCGAAACAAGACTTACTTGGAAATCACTAGGAACGGGCCCCTTTTATCAGGGCAAGAACTTTTTTGATAAGAATACTAAAGTTTAAATTACTATCTAACTTCAGTTTAACAAAATACCTAGTAGCTGGGCCGCTTAACTGGAGTTTCTATTATGTCTATACTTTAATTCTACTAATACTTAAGAGTTCCTAGTTCTAAACTTATTAATAGCAGTTTCAACTTTTCATAATATAACTCCTTGATGGCAGGTTAAAAAGCAGAGGTATAAGGAACTCCTTTACGGAATTGTCAATGCATCAAAATTTGCAGTAGTGTTTGAGGGAAATTTTCTCCCCGAAGAGAAACCCATCTTCCCAAAATGAGTCTATTTTTCTTTATGAGGTGCACTGAAGAAAAGGACCAACCCAATACTCGGGTGTTAATTAAAGCTCAAGTCATTTTTACTTGCTAAAGAAATTTCTAGGGCCTATGCTCTTGTAACGGAATACTTACCAAAACCTTAATTCTATGGCTTGATAACAAGGAACACTTCTCTCGAGTCCTAACTCCGTTTATTTCACCTAATCTACTCGCCTGCTATATAAAGGGGTTCGTAAGGGAAAAAATATCTTTTCATTTGAACATTTCTTGAAGCAGGAACTTTATATACTCCTTCCAAGAAAAGGGAAAAAAGAGTTCTTACTACTTTTTAGTACTCAAGGAAAATATCTTTCTTTAAAATCCTACTTACTGACCATTCTAACTAAAGGGACAAGCTAGGCCTCCTTAGAAACTGTTCCATTTGTTAACAAATTTGAGATTTCCTTTACTAAGACAGGACTCCGTATTGTAGGCAAATAGGGGTCCACCCCGATTCTTGAGAGTTTCTGTGTTCTCAAGTTTAGGGTAGCGAGTAAACGCTGGCATTGGGTAAAAAGCTTTTTTTAAGAATGTTAGCTTATAGTTTTTCTGCGATATATACTGATAATATCCCTTGACTTGGATCTTAGTGCTTTCGAATAAGGATCCAGTTAGATTTTTAAAACAAAAATCCGGTTACTAGCTTAGATCTCTTTGATAAGGAATTCGTTTAATTCGTTTTAGAATAGTTACCTAGAAAAAGCTTTTACCCCAATATTATAAAGAGAAGCTCTATAATATTATATACTAGCAAATTTTATTCTACAACTAGCGATGTACCTAAATTAACAAGTTTGACTTTAGTTGGATCGCCTTTTAAATACCAATATCCGATACTCTAATCCGAGCTATGTATAAAAATATCAGCAATTAATGCAAGCACCGGTAGAATGCTCAAGTAATAGTAATACCCCAAGTGTCTTCCTAGAGGGGGGCCCGCGATAGGGAAAGTTTTATAAGTATTAATGAAGTCCATATTCTCTCCCTCTCTTTACGATAGTCTATTCCCCCCAGAGTCTGGATTCGTTGAACTAAGGACTCCCATAGAATAGCTATTCGATTTATGAAAGTAGAACCTTAGTATGCTGAAGGGAATGCCCATTGGTTAAAATTAGACTAATAGAGTCTTTTGTTTCTTAAGTTTGGGCTTATACAAAAAAATATCTTTTATTTACAAAACTTAGAGCTCTAGATTCGCATAACCTAACTGGTAAAAGCGACGGATTCAATTTTCCTTTTCAATTTCTTTATTCCCTTACTCTTAGACTTGTTAGGTTAGGCATAAACTGATTCCTCTACTAACTCTTAAAAGGGCAAGAGCATTCAGATCAATAAGGAGGCGATCCATCCCAAGAAGTCTCTTAAACAGCCTTTTCCTTTAATTATATAATGCATTGTAAAGCTCAGAAGTTCCAGCGAATAAAGGTAATATTCTAACTTTATACTAGGTTAAATCTATAGTTCACCTAAACCTAATACAGTGGAATAAATAAAAGAATCTGTAGATTTATACCGAATTTTGATTTAATAAATTGGAAATATTAGGAATTAATGTACCACGTGTACGTACTTAAATTCTGGCTACTTAGGATGCCCGGTTTCGACTTGAGATCCAGACAAGTTTTTTGTACACGTATATGAACCTAAGAATCCAAATAAGAGAGGACTGATACCCTATTCACTGGGCCTCCCGATTAGGGACAGAAATAATAGTGAATATCTTACCTCTAAACTTTCAATTTGAAACTAAGATGACTTGAACCTTACTATTTCAGTTGACGTCTGATTTGCCGGTGTAAAAAACCAACAACCCCAAAAGGGTTTCCTTTAGTAGAGTTTTTCGTGTTCTTTCGTGTCCGGGTTAGTGCTCGCAGCTTGCAGATTTCTGAGGGAAAATTATCTATTTTATTCTCAGTGTAAGACGGTGTGAACCAACGGGACAAGGTCTATCTTTATATTGCCCTTTTCTTTAAATCCACTTAGGTTAGTGGAAAGACCTGCTAGGGTCATATATTAATACTTTAGATAAAGGTCCAAGTAGGGAATTTGACAGATCTAAATTAGTAAGCTAAGGGCGCGGCAAGTATTAGAGTATACCTTCTAAAAGGGGTAATCCCTACTGAAAAGGGGAAACTCTCGATTAAGCTCTCCCAGATTTTGGAAAGGTAAACTACTATCAGTTTTCTAATAGATGCCGGTATTTCGACCCTTTTAGTTTAAGCAAAGCTACGATCACAATCTTTCTTTTTATTTCTGGAGCTAGGATTTAGAATGAGTAACAAGTTCCGGCAAAAACTTGAGGAGAAACTCTGTCTTTTAAAGATCTATTCCAAATCTAAAGCTTTGCCTCTTAACCCGAATACAAGAACAAGAATGGAATCCCCGATCCTGTCAAATTCCTGTCATTACTTTACTTTGTACGAGATTCTTTAGCCCAACTGTCTAATTGTTAAGGCTTACTACTTTGTATCTGGCTATATTATAGTTTGACTCAACTAGTTATTGTATAGTAGTAGGATATTCATTACATTACTTTATGTATTATACTTCTTATTAGACAGTCTTTTTATAGTCTTTTTAGTTGTTATAGTCAGTTAAATAAACTAAAGTTTACCTTTACTGGTATAGGGAGCATAGAACCTTATAGAGACTTGAGAGGTTTACTGTACCCAACTGCAACAGAGCGGAGGGAGTTGGTTGATAGTCTAAATAATATCCTACTTACGCCATAGCCACCAACTTTGATCTTGTACTTGCTTTCCTGTCAACATTCCTACCTGTCCTAAATCTAGAACCCTAAAAAAAGGTCCCTACCCTGGAAAAGGAAGGACAAGAAAACTACCTAGACCTGCTGCTAATTGCCTTCTTCTTCTGAGCTATACCTTTCCTCTCTGTAGCTTACTCTTATGGGCTCCCCCTCAACAGAACTTCTCTATCAGTATCTTACTCTTAGCTAGACTTTTCCTCTTCATCTTAATACCCTTCTGCCTTACTCGTCCTGTTTTTGTACTACCTTAATTACAATTTTCTAAATTTGATCCAGCTCTACTTTAATAATTAACCTACGACTAGTTATTCCCCCTCTTTAAGACTTGAAAACTGGAAACAATAGGACACACTTCTTAGCCAAGATTGAGCGCTAAACAGGAACCCGAGGAATTGACTTACAACCCTCTTCAATAGACAAACCTGAAAGGAAAATGACTCTTCTAAAGAACTCTTTCACTTTACTTTGAAACGCCTGAGCAAGTAAGAATCCCTTTATCCCCTTATCTGGAATTGAAAACCCTGAAACAGAGGCAATTTCTTGTGTTAAGCCAGCTTCCTAGGGGTAGCTTGTTTATTGGGATTCGGGTGATGAGGTCAATTCTGATAAGGAGATTAGAACCTTTTTGGAGTGGCTGTCTTTCCAGTTATAGCCTCTTGACTGAGTTTCCTTGTATTAGTAAGTCTAGTCTTTTTAAAAGGAGGGATTCGCCTGCCTGGTATTTTCTATTTTATCTCTATCTCTCTATAAGTCTAAGGAATCTGGGTAACAGAACCGGGTCTCTCGTCATGGGTAGTGGATAGCTTTCAGGGCTTTTCTACTTCACTTAATTTAATTTACTGGGATCTAGAAAATCTATAAAAAAGTACTGGTTGCTTTCTTGCAGTCCCTTGCTTCCTGATTAAACTAAAGTAAGCAATTCAAAACTGATATGGTAAAACCTGGCGTCAAGGAGGTATTATGAATATAAAGAATTCAGGGATCATAAAGTAAAGTAGAGGTTCTAAGAAGGGTCTGGTTGCAACTAGAGTAAATAGTGGATAGGTCTAGATATGAAGAAGCAAGCTCGACAAGGTATGGGCTAAAATAAGAAGGTTATTTAAAGTCTGAAGGAGGCCCCGGGAAAGCAAGTAAGAAGTTTTTAAAGTGAACGGAGAGTTTTGAATTGTGACAGGATTTCTGATACTAACTATAAAGTAATTTAACTGAAGTGAATGCGTTTCTGGCTAAGCTGTGCCCCTAACCTAAAAAGGGACTTTTGTTAGGAAGAATATTCCAAGGTTTCTGTCTTAATTAAATCGAACGAGATATAGACCACCTTGATGCAACTCAATAGGTTCACTTCGTGTTTTATGGCATGTAAAGTGCCTTACAGGAAAGTCCGATATAGTTCTAGTCTAGTACTCAGTTTCTTTTTCCTTTTTTAATGACTTCTCCTTGACTTTTCTTTTTTATTTATATCTTTCATTTCTTCTTTGTCTTTACTTGTTTGTTTTAGAGTTTGGGTTTGAGTTAGATTCTGTATCCTTGTATCAGCTTTAAGGAGAGGGGCAGAAGGAGAAGCAGGAACAGTAACAGCAGGAGAGTAAGACCTAACCCTAGCTGAGTAACACTGATTAGGAGTAACAGGAAGAACAGGGAGACATATAGCAAGAGCAAGAGTATGAGTGGGAGTCGTAGCTATACCTAGGCGATAGAGGTAACTGCTTATCGGAATGGAGTAGGTAGAGCTAATAGGGGAGACAGTAATAGAACACAGGTAAGCTAACTAAGTATTCCTATTGTAGTTATTGTAGCTGGGTTTCTTAGAGTTATAGTAAGAGGTATAGATAGGTTAGTGAGTTGTATTATTAGAGTTCTAGGGGACATCCCTCTTTGTACTATGTAGCTTATTAGTCTTGAGGGTAGTTCCTTAAAAAGCATAGGACAGAGTAGGTATTCCCAAAAATACTACCTTTTCGGAAAGTGTCACAAAAAGTAAGATGCTTGTATATGAAATAAGAATTTTCAATTTGTTTTGGATCTCTTACCAACACCGCTCTGAAGAGTTTTGCTGCTATATGCGGACTACTTTTCTGTTTTATTTCAAGGTCCTCTCCAAGGGAAAAAGGCTTTGAGCACTTTTGCTTATATAGCCGGACTCCCTTTTTCGTAAAAATAGGGCAATAATTTGATGCCTCACAGAGGGAAACTCAACTTTTCGACTTGTCAGATTTGGACTACGGTAAAAAGTCTCGACCCACTTTTACCTATAGGAGTGCCCTCAAGTTTTGAAAAAAGTAGTCGGCCCTTATATGTAAAACCTATAAAACCGATTTGTTTATAGAATTGGTACCTCATTTTTAGAAAAAGTAGTCCAGCCATGGCGAAAAGTGATAAAACTACTCAAAAATAGATACTTTTTGTTGGGAAGTCCTTGATTTAAGGAGTTGCAGCTGCCTCCAGCTCCGGGATTTTTATGCTTCTACAAGTATTCTACTAATAGACGTAGGGATTTCCTAGTTTGATTTTTTAGGCTTAAAGGCGCTCCTCTAGGTTTGAAGTAAAGTCTTCTAGCGAAAGAAGGGGTTACGGAAAAAGAGCTTAAACGAAATTGCTGAACCAGGTTCTTTTTACAAGGTGGGACAAAGTCACTTAGTTGTTGAGGCGAGGTCACTCAGAATCTATTGGATTGTAGAAGCCGGGTTTGAGGTAAAAGTCAAAGGGTCTGGCTGTTTGAGAGGCTCTAATACGATCACGAGTGTATAAAACATATCATTGGGATAAGTCAGTCTCAATAAGTTTTTATGTAGGAAATGTTTGAAAGCAAGTAAAGTAAATGCGGTAGAGGGCACAAAAAGTAGGTTATGAAGAATTCTATTGAAAAGGGGAGGAAGGGGCTGTCTAAATGAAAGGCAAAGAGGGTTTCTTACGAATCTGCGAAAGGCTAAACAAGATTCTTCTAATTTCTAACCAGTAAAGGGTGGGGTTTTATAGAGGACTCAAAATTAGGACTTTTACCGCTATATAAACATAGAATTTGGGATTTCTTTCAACTTCTATACAATGAAAAAGCACTTCGAGGGGTTTTGTAGCTAGAGTCATCCTACAAATTTCTAGTTTTTGGGGTCTAAATGGGGACCCTATAGAGGGAAACCCGGGGTTCTTGGCTGTTCCATTTTCGACTACGAGAAAATGAATAAACTGGATTTTAACTAATGAAGTGCCTGCCTGGTGAAAAGTAGTCGACCCTTATATGTAAAAGTAATAAAAATGAATCTTTGCTTAACGAAACTAGGAGTGTAGAGATAGTCAGATAGGCTGTGAGTAAGGGTTCCTTTTGAAGAGTAGATTGGTTACCTAGGGTTCTTAAGTTTGGGATTTGAACTTACTGTATTTGTATATTCCAAAGAGTTCTAATTCTAAAGTAAGCAGGTCGATAAGAAGAGGCCAGATAGATAGGAGTACTTCCCAGTAGAGACTCACTCAAGAGTTTCATAGATAGATTCAGGTTGCAAAGGAGTCTCTTTGTTAGGTAGGCTTTAGACTGGGGTTCTCTATAATATAAAGTATAAAGAAAGCGGTTCGAAAATAGATACAATAACTTTGATGTTAATTAGGTCGCATAGGTAACCATAAATAAAGGACAACCAAACTCTATCTACCCCTTATCTTGTCAGGCAATTTCCGTTAAAACACGAATTCATATGCCCGGTAAATTTTACACTAGACCTGGGAGCGAGCCCATGAGGAAAGGGAGTCCCGATTCAAGCAGATCCTGCTAAAGTTTATACCTAGAATCTCATTTAGAGCAAGCCAAGAAAAAGGTGCCATACTTCTCAAAACCGCTACTATTAGTCAAAGTCGAAGAAGCAAAGGAATCGTGCCAATGCTATTATCCATAATGTCATTTCTCGTTAGTTTAGATGCTGGAGTCAGCGCCCTGCCTTTTTAGAACCGGCTTTTATTATATCTTTATCGAATTGCTTCCGTTGAATTTCCTGGGCCTTTATATTTAGTTATATTTATAGGTATGCTGGTAGGAAACATATTAACCCATATTGGAAAAGAGAATAAGATGCGAAAACACAAGATACAGATACTGAAGCTACAGTTATTAGTATAAAGAATGTAGACAAAGATAGGTAAGAAGATACTAGAAAAATCGGGATAAAGGAACTACTTAAGTCTACTTAAAAAAGTGCTATTTGAGTAAAAGTGGTCAATTGGCTAAGTTGCCACACTGGCGTGTTTTCGACTATATCCATATTGGAAAACTAAGAACCTACTATTCTGAAGGTACCTATTTTTTGTTATAAGGGAATTTATGAGTAACTTATGTCAATATATACTTCATCACAGAAAAGGATCCATTCTATGCGGATTTATTCTAATTAAGCGGTGCCTTTTCTACACTCTAGGAGTTGTCTGATTTGTAAGCGCTGTCCCGTCCAGGCCTTCACGGCGAAGTAATGGGGCCCTTTATTTACTAGTGTGCTATACTAAAGTACTTTGGACTAAAACCCCACTAAACTAAAAAAAAGCAGCTCCTTTCTGTATATCCTAGGTATTTTTGCTCAGGATCCGTGTATAGCGAATATTTGTCCCAATCTATCAGACTCCTGACCAAGGGAGTTTACCTATGAACGGAATTTTTCTACTTTACTAATTTGTTAAGGGATTCCCTTGATAAGTGAAGCATAAAGGATTTTAGCGTGTAATTAAGAAGAGTTGAAATTATGACTACCTAATTCTTTGTTTCGGTTTTGCTTATAAGGTCACACTCCCGTTTGGGACACTTAATTAAATTAAACATATGACAAAAACCAAGAAAAGAAGGGTTTTAATTACACAAATTTTGCAACTCCAAAAGCTTACCTATAATTTTATACTAAAGCCCTGCTGAACAAGATAACAAAAGAAACACCAGACTTATTAGGAAATCCTGATAGGAAAAGGGCAATTATCTGAGATCTAAGTGCTCCTGAACTCTACAAAGCTTTAAAATAAGAGTTAAAAGTTAAAGGTTGCTTTTTACTAATTAATTATAGGGGCTTTTTGGTAACCCGAACTCCGTTGAGATATGATAAAAAGCTCTGACGAACCAATGCTTCAAGGATCCAAAAAAGTAGGTTCTGTAAGATAGGTTTTTTGTCGACTTGAACTCTTTTTCTTTCCAGAGTTGATTTAACAATTTATCTAGGCCACCTACGAGTTCTATAGTTCTAGAGTATGTAATCCATTTCACAATCTCATTATCTAAGTGATTTTTTTTTTCATTTTTATAGGGGCGAGGGTCCTTTATAATTAAATACTGAATATTAAAAAAATTTTTAACATAAGTATACAGGAGTTCAAATCCCAGGCCTGGTAGACTTAGAGCTTATATATTTCATTAATAACCTGATGCTAAATCCAGTCGAGCTAAGTAATTAAGCATAAGGCGCGCACCCTATACCCTATAGTAGTACAAACAAAAGTAGGGAAAACCCTTTCTATCTTTCTTTTTAGTAGGAGTTTCTATAGACAAGTAACCTGTAAAAAAGTAAACTTAGGTATTCGAGCTATCTATTCTTCAACTTTTTCTTTCTACTTGATAAAAGAAGTCCCACTCAGGATCTAGTAAACTCTGGTTACAAAACTAAAAATATAAAGGTGCCACTTTACTTTGCAACAGGGCTTTGTGCCTCGGGTTTCTTGGATAAAGCAGAATAAGTAATGTTGTAAATTAGATACTTTTGAATCAAGAATCCCTTATTAGAGTCTTCCATGTTCCATGAACAGGTACTAGATATTTTCCCACTGTCAAGATCCCTTTTGTTAACGAGAATTTAACTAGAAAGATTGCTTTTTTAATTTTAATCTAGGAAATTCACAGTTCTGGGCTAATCTTCCTTAATCAAAGGGAACCCCTTTTTAAGGTAGTATGCTAAAAAACGGGGTATGTCATGGACTTTTTGTTATTATACGAAATTCCCCTATACGAGAGTCAATATTTCAGTTATTCATTTGTTTTATGAGAAATTAAGGAAAGAGACTTTTTCTAAACTTTACAATTCCAAGATCTAGCTATAAGCAGGAGTCACAATTTTTTAAGTAAAGAACTCCTTGCTTGTACTCTGGAAAATCCAGTAATGAAACCTAAAAGTAAAGCAATTTTAGATACCAAGTACCCTATATAATATAATAGAAATTAAAGAATCCCTGGTAGAACGTTCAGATTCAGACCCGCAAATCTTGGGTTTAAATCTTAACATCATCTTGGAAATCCACCTATAAAGAATATTTCTGAATCGAGCTTGACTTTATATGCTCTTGAAAAGTAAAACAGGTTTTTGTAGGGCCGTAGTTTACTATATAAAATTCCTTCAGAACTGGGTAAAGCGCGGATTCTTCGATCATATGGATTAAAAAAATATTTCAATCCCCCTAACTTTTTAGCGAAGACTTCCTTTTCTGCAGTAGACAGGAGGGTTAAAATCCTTTTACGCATACTTAAGTTAGATTAGAATACCTAAAAAAAGATATCCCATGGACTAATATCAAGTGCTATACCAAAACCTTTTTTTGCAAAGAATACTGAATAGAATAAAAAACGAGGCCCACTCCTTTTGAGTCAGCTTCTTCCTTCGAAAATGTTTAGGGATTCCGTAAATAGAAACCTCTAAAAGCTAAGAAAGAAGTTGTTTAGGGGTCAAAATTATAATAGTATTTACTAGGATCCACAAATTTATCAAAAACATTCCTTTTAGTTTGTGAACGGGGGCTCATGACGAGAAGCTAAAACCAAGTTTAACCTTTAACCAAAGCTTAAGAATATTAGCTAAGGCAGTTACCTATTAATAAGTTTTCCGGCTGTTATATGTCTAAAGCCTTTCTTATTTCTGTAAGTTTCTAAATAATAAAGCACTTCAATCGAGTCATTTTGTTAGCTTAGCTAGGAAGGAATCTAGACAACTAAAGATGTTCTTGGCATATTATTTGGTTTAGAAGTCTTGTTATGCCCAGGTAATTCCTGCAGGGTTTTTTTCCTTAATTAAGTCTTTTTTAGCGGATAATAAGAAGTTTTTCCATTAGGTTTATAGAATATCTGTCATTAAAGATAGCTTGTATTTGCTTTCGTGTTCTGATCTTTTCTTCTAGTTAACAAGGAATGAAGGAGTATTCGCTGTAATTAAATTCTGGTAGACTTCCATTCGAGATTTTGCTTTGTACTTAAGGTTCCCTGAGAAACCCATACTAGTAATACAGGAGGGTAGAAATTCTTAGACTTGAATAAGAAAAATAGGGGGTTGGTTAAGGGCAAAAACTTTTGTAAATACCTATATTAACTAATAAAGCTCCAGATACTCAAAACCATAACAAAAAAGGGAGTTACTGCTAAGTCAGTTTTCAAATAGAAAGATGTGGATCCGCTCTTCCATTATTTAAGAGTTTATCACTTGTTGTTTCGTAGTAAAACCTAGTCTGGCAGGCAGGGGTTTGGGGTTTCGCTTCAGATTCCTTTATATACTATAGCTGACTCAGTAATATGACAATTAGTTGCCCTGCCCAAAATGAAAGAAACCTGTATCCTTTTAATAGATATCATTCAAAAAGCATTCACAGACTCGAGAGTCGCTTCCAATCATTAGTATACAAAGCATCGAGATTCCAATTGGATATAGAAAAGAAAGCTGGACTAAGAGTATAATGAGGAGCTTCCTAATAATGTCATGGGGTTGTTGAATAAGGTAACAGAGTCAAAATAGTGACATATGCCAAGGATCGATCGGTCAAAAAATATATTAAATATGTTGTGATGCTGAATTGATTAAAAGTATGCTCTTAAAAAAAAAGAGTTTCCTAATCGTGCAAATACAAAAGAATTCCTCAAAATAAAGGTTTCCCGCTTAAGGAGCTGCTCTCCTGACTCGTTCGTTGAAAGAGATAAACGTTTACTTTTTCAAAAGGAATCCATTTATATAGTTTACAAGATATATCTAATACTTAAATGAGAACCCTATCTCCAATAAGTTATAAACCCTGTGTAGGACTCTTTTTCTGGAAATAGTAACTGACTATAACTAAATATCGAAATGTTTAGATTTTAAGGAAAGTCCTAGAATACTTCTTGTTCAGAATAAGCTCTATTAATAAGGACAATAAAGATTAAATACCTAATGTGTCTTTTGCAAGGTTCCCTTTAAAGAAGCCTAGTGTATTTATTCGCAAAGAGTAAAACCTACTAATTGTATTTCATCTATAAGTATAGGTATAGGTATAGGGGAGCTGAAGGGGATTGTAGTGGTTGAATCTTTAGGAATGAGAAAAGAGTTACTTATTTATACATGATATATTTCCCATATATTAAGGTTAAAACCTACCAAATACCTACCTTTTTAAACTCTTGCTAGCTACTAAAGCTTATCTTACTTTTTTGAAGAGAGGTCGTTGTAGGTTTATAAATAAGAAATAAATCTTGAATGAGACTTGTATAGAATATAGATGAAAGAAGTTCTCATTTGTGGTTTTTGAGTTGGTAAACAAAGAATACCATTGCATCACTCTTAACAATTTCAGACTAATTAAAAACGTATAAGTTTCTGACTAGTACTTTAAAAATCAAAAAGAAAAGCCCTTTATATATGATCAAGATTTCATTAAACTATTTATAAAATAGAGTAAACTTACTTATGCTGTGTCAACATAGGGAGTTACTTATTAGTAAAGGGATTCCTATACTGAATGAAATATATTCGACTTGCAGTCCCATAGGGCAAATACCTGGAACAGAAAACAGAGTTAAGTGCTTAATTAGATATTCTACAATATTTATACAGGTACTAAAACTCTTGAACCCTCCCTTGGGTATATAATTCTGGGTTATCCATCATAGTGAATCAACTATTAAAAATTCCTCTAGGTTTTTTGCTGAGTCTTCCAAGAATATCCTATGATTTTATGTCAGTTTGCTTAGCTAAAAATCCGGTAAAGCCCTTTTCTTTCTTCTAATTGTGAACGAAACGAATAGAACTCCATTATTTAATTAAATATAT
>JAYMTE010000579.1:0-17045 GCA_036897545.1 Pelargonium fulgidum
GACTAAAATGGCACGTTTTGTCAACCTTTGGACTAAATCCGCACGTTTGATAGTTGAGGGACTAAAACGACACGAAATGGATAGTTGAGGGACTAATTTGACACTTTTTTCATATAAAAATGATTTACATTCGTACACTTTAATTCATACAAATAATATTACGTAAGAATAAAAATGAAAGGACGATGTGAATAAATTTCATTCTCATTTGAAAAACAATCCAAACGGTGGCTAAGTTGTTAAGGTTTTTCGCCAAACACGTCTTAGAGCTGATATCCACTCTACTCCCAAACGCACCTTAAACTAAAATTCCTTCATCTCTATAAATAACTCCAATGAACACCAATTTTATTTCCCTTTGCCTTTACTCTCTGCACGCTCACTGCCCCATCGTCTCCAAGAACTCGAGTTTGCGTATCTGTCTCGATCCACTAGGTTTCTTCTAATACCTTAAACCCTTAAACCTCTTCACTTCAATCCAAATCCATCCAAAATCCCTAATTGCTTTCCAATTTCCAAATTCACCTCTTTGATTCGGTTTCTTCTGCTTTTAGGGTTTATTCGTTCTTCCCTTTCTAGACTCCATTTCTTGGCTCGCGTTAATTCCAAATTTCAAATTCTCTGGTAAGATTTCGATTATATCTGGGATTCTCTGGATTTTTCCTTTTGATTTTCAAGGGTTTCTGGTTTTGCATTGGAAATTCGGGATGCGGAACTGTAGGGTTTGTTGGGATTAAGAACTTGATCTCTGAGTCTCTTTTGTTGCCTTTTGTTTTTAGTGGATCATTCCCGATTCTTGCGTATTTTCTTTAAAATAAATGAAACAATTCAGTTTATGTTGCTGATATCAAATTTGATTGTTTTTTTCCTTCAAATTTCGTGATTGGGCATTGTTTGTTTCATTTTAAACCTCTTTTTCCCTTTCTATTAGCCAGTGGGAGTTTCTTTTCTTTTTATGGAAATTCTTCAAATAAAATATTTTTCATTCTTTTCTCTCCCTACATTTTCCCAGCTACCAATAATGTATTGCTAATGATTCATAGGTGAACAATGCTAATTTTGAGGGATCTTTCACAAAGAATGGTGGTTTTGAATGTATTGCATTGGTTGAAGTATCCGTGGTGTTGAACATGAACAATGGAGGTGTGCACAGTTTACGAGAGTGTGCGCAACAGAATGTGAGGAGAAAATCAGGGCCTGATGATTATTCACATGCACTTGCTAAAATTGCAGTAGCACAGATATGCGAGAGTGAGGGGTTCCAGTCTTTTCAGCAGTCTGCTCTTGAGACACTGTCTGATGTTGCAGCTCAATACATCATTAGCATAGGAAAGGTTGCCCATTTTCATGCCAATTTAGCTGGTAGAACAGAGTGTGATGTGTTTGATATTATTCAAGGATTGGAAGATTTGGCTTCACCTCAGGGTTTTTTGGGTGCTTCGGATGTTGATCATTGTCTTGCAAGTTCTGGCACGATTCGGGAAATCATTCAGTATGTCGGGGAAGTTGGAAAGATACCATTTGTGTATTCTATTCCTAAATTTCCAGTTGCTAAAGACCGAAAACCGACACCAAGCTTTTTGTCTCTTGGGGAAGAGCCTCCAGGCGAGCATATACCTTCGTGGCTGCCTGCTTTTCCTGATGTTCAGACATACATGCAGTTGCCCAAGCAAAATCAAAGAGCAACTGAACTTACCACTGGAAAGATTGAACAGGCAAGGCAGCATAGAAAGGCTGAGCGATCTTTGTTTAATTTGCAGCAGCAGACAGTTGCTTGCAATGGTGCAGGAGGACCTATCTTGGATCCTACACATACTGCCAAAGCAAGACGAGTTGCAGAAAGTAACCCATTTCTTGTTTCACCTTTTCCGTTTGGGGAAAAGGAAGTGTCTCCTGTTGTTCCTCCAGCTAAGCTCTTAAATGAATCAGTTGAAGAAAATCCAATTGCTGAAAACCAAGGTGTGGATGGCCCTGTTTCTCTGTTGGAAACGTTTTCTCCAGCTATTGAGTGCATGAAGACGAGTTCATCTGATTTTGATGGACAGAAGGCTCTTTCGAACCAAAGGCCTGCATTGAAATTCAAGATTGGGATTGGCAAAAAGACTTTAGGTGCCTCATTTTCTGGGATCCTTCTAAACAGGGTTTCCGAAGATATCCCCCCTTTGTTTACAAAGGATGCTGAGAAGGATGAGAAGATAAGAAGGGCGGACAAACTTCTGAAGGACTCTGTGGGGAAACCAGAAAAACTGGCTCAGTTGTAAACTAGGTTTGTTTGAGTAGGAACTGTATACTTGGGTAGGGAACTAGCAGCAGAAGGTTGTTCCAGGGTAGTGAAAGTCAAGGGCATGTGTTGTCTACATAAACCTCTAGAGGGACTTGTTCCCACTTTAACAAGTATTGGAGGTATGTGCATGTTAGTTGCCATGATAGACGCTTGCCAGAGAACAATTCTTTCTAATTAATTGACATTCTTGTTTCTTTGTTGTGAATTTATTATCTTGTTTTTATTTTTATTTTTTATTATGCATAAATGAATGTGCCACTTCTGTTTGTTGTGAACTTTTCTTTCAATATGCAAATTAGCTATATAGTATTAAATATATGAACAATATCATAATACATATACTCTCAATAAAAGAAGGGCACCTCATGGTGAATTTTTTTGGTACAAAAATCTCTACCCGGCAAGTTTGAAAAATAGTGTTTGAGTTTGTTTAGGGGTAGCTCTAGTTTAATAAGAATGTAACTGCTGGTTGGATTCAGTAAGATAACTGATTGTAGTTTAGTGTCATGCTAAGGGAGCATTTGATTTTTTCCTTTTTGCTACTTCAAAAAAGTATTGAATTTTAGTTACTTAAAAGTTCACAGGCTTTAAACCAATCAGAAGTTTGGTTGGAGAATAGAATTGGTTTCAGTTACCAAATTATTCCAGTATCATCTTGTATGTAATCCTACTCATTGCGAGCTAAGTAAACATTTAATAAAATAATAGAAAGTGTTCTTCAATTGTACCAACTGATCAATGAATCTTCTCTTTAACTTGGATTAGTTCTGCTTTAGCAGCAAGAATTAAAATAAAAAATATATCCAGATATATGAGGAAAGACGTTTTAACTGAACTGCCTTTCAAGGGCCGACAGTACACAATTTTAATTTATTCAGTCCTCATTTTATCCTTTCAATTTTATTGTAATATTTCTCTTATAATTAATTGCACCAGTATAGTTATTGTGATTGTTCTTCTGTTAGCTAACGAAGACAGAGATGGACCATTTGAACTCCTCTTCAAATTGACATTTGAATATTCATTCGTTACTTGCATATTACTACTTCAGTAGTTGCAGTGTTCAACCATCCACTCAAAACGCTTGATCCTGAAAAATTGTTGCTTCCGCAAGTGGTCACTGCTACTATTCTCTATGTCCTACATGGTTCGTTCAGCAATTACAAGGCTCAATATGCTGTTAATTTGGACTAGGATCCCTATAGGGGGTATATCCCTCTGAGGTTCCAAATTCAATTTACTGAGAGGAACATTCATCATTGAGAGGGCCTATGATATTCTTATCACTCCTAGTTTTATCTGCAATTGGTTCTCGTACTTATTCAGTGGGTATGAAAGATTTGCGTATACAATTTGATCCTCAAATTGTGGTTGCAAGAAATTTAATGACACTTCTCTGCTCTAATATTCTCCATGGAGATAACAAGTGTATTTGCTTGGCATTTGTTCTGGTCTTGTCTTTGATGAGTTTGATGGGAAAGATGAGGTTTCTTCATTACTTTTGATTTGTGAATGTGTCTGTCTGATACTAGAGAGTGGCTTTTCCACTGCCTAAGTATTGTTTCCCTGCTAATCCATTAGAAAATGAGGCAGTGAAAAGTTGCAGCTATTTCTGCACCATTTAATATTATGTCTTCGGGGCTGCAATCCATTTATGTGATGTTAGTTAGCTTGGCATAGGGTGTCTGTGTGAGTTAGTTATGTTCATGGCTTGAAAAAGTGTATGAATTTATCAACTAATTATTGTTTTATTGTTTCTTTTTGTCTTTGTCATTTTTTCCAATTTGTTTTTGTTCTTTTATCAAATGAAAAAATGATTGTGAGTTGTATCTTTAACATGGTTGGGGTCAAATTTGCATGTTTTTTTCTTTGGTTTGGAATGCAGCTTTCTTGTTGATCTACATGTGCTGCGTATGGGTGAAGATTAAAAAGAATTTGTAATGCTAGAATATTGGCTCTTTTTTAAATTCTGCCTCTCTGCACTCTTCCCCTTTCCGCTCCCCTCTTTTTTTCTTTTTCTTTTTTTGGCAGGGAAATAAGAGTTGCAAGATAGGATCAGCCGCTGGGGGAAACCTAGTAGCATCAACAAACATTTTTCTGGTAAGTATTCCAGCAAATATGCATCTTATAACTCCAATGTTTTATAAGTTGTCCTTCCAAGATATGATTTGATCAGCAGGATGGTAAATGGAAAGGGCATGTCCTCAATGTTGATATGCTTTAAGTGATTCTAGGAGTTCTCATTATTTGACTTATGTATGCTAAGGATAATTTCCTTTATTAGGAGTGAACTGATTAATACATATTAGTATACTTTTATTTCATGAAAAAAGTTCTCAATTGTTTGACGATTTTGTCACTTTGTACTAAAATGCGTGATAGAAGCGTGTTGTTTACCTAGAAAATTGTTGGTGAAGTTAGAATTCTCATTCTAAATTCCCGGAGTTCATGTACCTGACATTTGTTAAAAGACAAACATGCAATTCTTGTCCAGGGAAATAGTTATGTATTTGTCGAGGATAGACTTCATGATGAAAAAAATGGAAATAGAATTACATTCAAGATGTTAGAAAGATGTCATTGGAGTTTTGCATTCTTATTTTCATACTGGAGATTATGCAGATAAACTATGCAGTATCATGTCAGTAGCTGTCTTCCTTATATTTTGGTTAGTTACCTTGCCTAATTAAGCTATTAAATGTCATTTGCATAGACCCCATAAAATGGGGATGTGTGACATGTTGCTGTCGATATAATGTTAACTGTAAAAGGAATAGTACATATATAATTTGTTGTTTTTAGTCAGAATATTTCATTGTGTTCCAGATCCCTTGCAGAATGTCAATCAAGTACAGGTTATATGAACCCTTTTAAAGGTCAGGATTGTGATTAATGAATGGTGAGTACCATATGTACACGGACTGCTATATACATTAGGTCTCTAGGATGCACTTACAATCTAGCAAACTATCTGAATCATCAACCAGTACTTATCATGATCCTACACGAAAAAGAAAGTATAGCCAAATAGGAACCCCCAATTCTGGCTTCGTAAAAAGACAGGAAAGTGACTGATACACTTTTATCTACAATTGCACTAATACTACTTGGAAAACAGTTGCCTGCAATATCCACCAGAGCGAGTTTGTAGTCCAGCTGTTTCAAAATTTACAATCTCGCTAATTAAGTCTTTAAAGATCAATCTTTCAATGTCTAATACTAGCCCAGAAATCTCGCCTGTAGAAGACCAATTTGTTGATTGATGCATCAAATCTCCCCATGAGATGCTTGGCAAACTGTCATCCTCATCGTCTGAGCGACAACTTGATTTGTTAGGTTGTAGTTGATCTATCTCTGAAAATAATTCTCTCAAGAGATGTTGACCAGTAAGTCTTCCTCCTGCCAGCTTATTTGGTGAAAAACACTGTTTAGAATAACCCTCTGATACTAACTTTTGCCCCAGGATTTCATTAACAACATCAAATATGAGCTTTCTTTGGGTTCTCTCAACTGCTTTTTGGTGGGAAGTATTTCTGCTCATGTTGTCATCATCTGAGAGCGCCATGCTGGTCATGGTGCGTTCCACTGCGAGGAATGTCATAGGGTTGATTGGGTGGCCTGATGGATGGAATGGGATGGATGTCATGACAGAGTCAAGATCTCTTAGGAGACCTGATGCTAACAATATTTTGGACATGTATCTGTGGTCCCGATTTGAATCTTCACATAGGACTGTGATGTAGTTG
This sequence comes from Pelargonium fulgidum, assembly GCA_036897545.1. Lineage (NCBI taxonomy): Eukaryota > Viridiplantae > Streptophyta > Magnoliopsida > Geraniales > Geraniaceae > Pelargonium > Pelargonium fulgidum. The sequence goes on from JAYMTE010000579.1 coordinate 6,031, forward strand.
ATGATGGATTCATCTTGTCCAAGACTGGAAACCAAATGCTGAATATTTTCCGATTTGTTATGATCACTCTCAGACGTCAGATTGGCTGTTTTGGTTTGCAGATGATGATTCATGTCTAAGGCCCACTCTACTTCATCAGAATTTAGAACCTCATCATCTGCAGGATGACAAAATAGACCTCAATTAGGTAAAAAAAAAAAATCGTATTTATCTTACTATGAAAACAGCTCAAAGAATACTCTATGCATGGTTGATGGCCTACTGATCTAAAATGTCTCAATACATTAAATTACAGCTCTACTTGGTTTCTCATGTTATGACATGAGAAACAAATTTCATGTTAGCAGATCTTCTGATATCAAGTTCTGATCGGGCTAAACACTAAAGTTATATCAATCTGTGATCAGGTGAAACACCAACGAGTGAATGGGTGGTACCTCCCCCTTGAGGTGAAAGGTACATAGTTTGGGTTGCATCCCCCATTTCAGGTTGAGTTTGGTTGTGCCCATGCTAGGTTTTAGTTGAGTGATTCAAAGGGACTTGGATATCTCACTAGCAAAACAGAGATTATGAACAGCAAATATTCTTAAAGTTGCTGTAGATTTGTGCTACTATCTTGAAGCTCTTTTTTTTTTTTCTTTTTTTTTTCCTTTCTTCTTTTTCTATTGGTGTTTTTGATACAATTAATTCAGTAACTTTTAATGCCCTCAAAAAAAAAAAAAAAAAAAAAAAATATTCAGTAACTTTTAAACTTGGTTTCACTGTAATTCTGTTCAGTTCTGGAAATTGGATCAGTTTATAGTATTCCTATGCAATATATGTAAGATGTAAAGTTCATGAGACCTTACCTCTGAAAGTATTTGTTATTTTCTTTACAGGAGATGGTGATTCATCTCTGTAGAATGTAGCATCGAGAACAGAGATAGGGCTTGGTTGTTCTGAAGTGCCATGTGCAGGTTCTGCCACTCCTCTGTCTGTCATGAACTTCACCTCTAGATTCTGAATGAGAGTAAAAGAAATGTGTTAGGGAGACAGTTATGATTATAATATGGTGAATAAGAGCAAGAACTCTCACCTTCTGTGTCTGGCTGTAGTACTGGAAGAATGTACTGTTGTTTTGGTCTGATCCATTGGTGCTTGTCGCATCTGTTTCAATATGTGAGGCTGAGCTAGTGCTGCTCTCAGATTGCTGAGAAATGGCATTGCCATGGTTCCTCAAATCACTCTTGTTGCTACCGGTTTTCTTGAACTGGTTGTCGTTTTGCTGTGAATTGGCAGACTTTTGTTTCAGTTTTCTTCCAGGAGATCCTGATTCTATTGGTTGCCTGCCAAGCTGCCTTCTGGTCCTACTAGAATCTGATGGTGAGGTAGTACTTGTGCAAGATTGCTTCTGAAGCCCATTTTTCTTCAGCTGCAAACTTGGGCTCACAGTTCCTGAGCTGGTGGTGCTTTCCCCTGTTACATGTCTGGCCACTTTCAAAGTTTGCATCGATCTTGAAGGCCGTACTCTTGTATTTATATCCATGGAATGGATGCTGCAACTGGAAGGATCCCTGAATGCACTGCCTGTTTCAGTTGGATGCCTGTCAACTGATCCCTTTCTGGTATCTGTACAAGTCTGGAACTTGTGGTCTCCTGATGCACTGTCTGTTGAGGTCATTAATACAGCAGTATTATTTCCTCTCTCAATCAGTGCACCCGGTTTCATGATTATGATTGGTGATCTAGAACTCCTTGGAGAACTATTTCCCTTTGTTACGGCAGAATTTGAGCACTGCAGGATTCTCTGGTTTGATAATTTGAAGCTCTGGTCGAGACTGCTGTTATGGCCTGTCTGAGATGCAAGGTTCAAGGCCTGATTATCTTTCCTTGTCTCTGACATCTCTTTAGTCTTATGCATCGCTTCAAGTATCCTTTTCAGTGCTCTAAGATCCTTTCCAGATTTTTTGAACTCAATATCTGCCAACCTCTTCTCAATCTCACCGTAAACAGAAGCAGGGGAGTTTGGGAAAATTGTATTAGCTTCCTGATGCTTGTGAACTGATACTTGAGAGCCTCGCCTTCCATCTACCTGCTTCCATGGAGCTGGTTCTATTGGAAACTTTGGACTTGAGGTGGACTTGGTGACTGAATCAGCCTTTCTCATCCGGGGCGAGATGGAATCCTTATGAGAATTTTGCTGGAACCTTAGCATGTGATTCTTGTTTTCATCCAATGATCTGGAAATGCTCTGAACTTTTTCTGTGCAGGTTTTAGTCATCCTTGTTTGATTCTCGATGGTTGATGCGTCACTTGGAAAAGCTTCAAGTCCCATTAGTTTCGCTACAACACTGGATGATCGTTTGTGACTTCCCAGTTCTTGTTGCGAGTTCGGGGTTTTGCAAGAGTTCCTGTTTTCCATGTACAGATCCTGCACAAAATAACTGGATTTCAATTCGCTGGTAGTAGCTCTTACGGTGCTCTGTCTGCTGTCTAATGATAGCCTTGGAAGCTCCTTGATCCTTAAGGATTTGAACGTATCTCGCGACTCCCTTCCATCAAAGGAGAACCGAGGAGCATCCCTATGCAAAAGCCGAGAACCATCCCGAGGAGGATCCGTTGTTGTCAAAAGCCTAGAACGATCCCTCTCTTCCTTGGAATTCCAAGTTGCTTGCCGAGGCATTGCAGCACTTTGAAATGATTCGCCGAGGCCTGAGTGTCTGTGCTTGACAGATGTTGGCAGTTGAGAAGGCCTTGGTGAATCTATGTGTTTGAACATGTGGCCTTTCACCTCCTCTTTAGTTACTGTTGCGACTGATAGAGCACGAGCTTCTCTGGAGACCGAGTCTTTGACAATATCATGGAGATCAAGGGACTGAGTCTTTGATCGGGAAGAGGTATTTGGTTGGTTCATGAGGCATTCACGAGAGGTGTTTTCGGGAAATTTGTTTTGGCCGTAGGAAGTTGGTTCTAGCTGAGTTATTCTGTTACACTCAAGAGATGAGAAACTAGAGCAAGAGGAAGATGAAAAAGAGGTTCTGGATGACTCGGTGGAGACTCTTTGCTTCTCTTTTGCCACCTTCTTTACACTTATTTCCTGCAACAATTGTAAGTAGCATGTTCTTAAATGTTTCTGCTAAAATGCATCATTTTGCGAAGTTATGAAAAAAGATTAATTTCTTACTGTAGTTTTCTCTGATACACTGCTGTGTTCTACACCATGGTTTCTACTTTGGCCTACAGAAAGTTCAGTTTAGTTAGATGTTGATTCTAGCTACAAAGAAAAACGAAAATCACATAGGAAAATTAAACTATAAAAATAAGATTTTAGCTAAAAGCTATGTAGATAGTCTCTGCGTGGCGCGCGCACACACCATCAATTCTGAAGAAGATTGTGAAATACTGTTATCATGTTGAGATAACACTAACTCTCGTATGAAACTAAGAACACATGTAAGAGCAAAGGTAGGATTATAATTGTGTGATTGATGCAACTCTTAAACTTGTACAAACATGAAGAGAAAAAACTGTGTTGTTCGTTGGGATATACAAATGCATTCTTGTACCTATATACAGTAGTTAGGAGGACTATTCTGTTACAGAGCAAGTGAAACTTAAAACTTAAGTAAACAAAACTTGTACCTAATAATGGTGGCAATGGAAAATTCTTATAGAATAGAATTGATTAGGTTGCTAAACATTATCAAGAACCGAGAGCTATAATCAAATCAAGTATTTGATGTTTGCATTGTTGAAATTGAAGTTTGCAGGGGATGAAATGGTACGGCATACCTGGAATTGGAGGGAGCATCTTGGGGCACTTGACTCGTCGACTGGTAAGGAAATGATGGCGGTCAAAAATCTGAAAGAAACCATTCATGCAGCCAATCTGCCTGTGAAGACCTGGGTTTTCGTCTGTTAACGTGTGTAGAAGTTTAGCAGACATGTTCAAGCTGCTGCTGATCCTTCTTAACTTGTACAAAATAATTACAAATTGAGAGAATGTAGGAGAAAAAGAAGGTATCAAACTACGGAACCAAGGGGATTTTTGGGACACTTTTCTTCTAGTTAGAGGTCAGACACAGAGCAGAGCAGAGCAGGATCCTAAGAGATTCAATTCTGGTTTCAAGTGTGGATTATTTGGTTACAGAGTATTTGTCTGGAAAAAAGAGGAGAATGTAGGAGCAGATTTAATGAGAGAAATAAGAAGACAGGAAATCCAATATTATTTCTCATCTAATCCATTTGCAATAAAATACACGTTTTCTTGGGTTTTGCAGAAGAAGGCAGACAATATGTTCTGTGAAACCAAAAGGAAACAGAAAAGAAAAATGGAAGGGGACCCAATACCAATACCCAACAGTTAACCACTAGCCCCCACCTTACAAGGACTATCAATGCAATACTGCAGGAAGTTCTGCAAACCCAAGAAGAGATGTTTTTGGGGTTCCTCTCAGACCAAAAGAATAATTTTCTTTTGGCTCTCTCAAGAAGTGGCAGCTAGAGGCTATATAGCTGGGGGATGATGAGGTATGTTATTTTTATATGAACCCAATGTGCAAATCAGCTTGAACTCTGGAGAATTAAAAAAAAAAAAAAAACTTTTCAAAATTTATATTATGCAAGAGAGAAAGAAAGTCAAATCTGGGGGTGTGTGGGATTCCAAAATAAAAAATATATATAGTATAATTTAGAAATAATAATAAATAAATGAGAAAAGAGGGAAGGAAGGAGAGTTGTGGAATGTGTGGGTCAGATATGCTTTGGTATCCTCTTCTCTCTTCCATGTGGACAAAATAATGTGGGTGCCTGGGTGGTGGGTCTGGAGTCTGGACCTCACTACATGAGCATGTGGAGTCTGTCAGAAACTTATGAAAGTGGATTTATGTTCTGGAAACTCTCCAGAAACTTAAAGCCCTTATTTCAATTCTTCTACTACCCAATTCCCCAAATGATCCTTCATATTTTTACCTTTCAAGAGAAAGAGTTGTGGGAAGATATGCTGGATATTTTATGGAGCTTCTCTATAGTTTTTATTTTATATTTTTCTATATGGTAAATGTTGTTCAGATTGAACCAAACATCTCTCATTATGTTGGTGGGGAGTTGCTGAATATTTTGTCTATAAGCATGTCCTAAAGGGTATTTCCTTTGCAGAACCAAAGCAAAGATTCCGAGAATCTTATTATAATTGCAATTCCCGTATTTATCTAGTAAAATTCCTTATGGCTAGAAGTTAATCTCATTCAAATGGATAATAAGGAAGATGTAACATCCTTAATTTTTAGTGTAATTTGTTTGGTGTCATATGATAATTTGGTAGCTGGCAACACCTAATGTGTAGTTCTGCTTAGCATTCAGATTTATTAAGAAGAAAAAATTACCCTTTTAGAGTATTGGACATTGGATGACTTAGCTGGCACAAAATTGTTTACTCTATAATGTAAATGCTTACTTTTTTTGTTCTTCATTTATTAATTTTTTTTTTCAGAGCTATTGTTTTCCCTGGCAGTCGCCAAAATTAGAAACTCTGAACTTCAGGGAATATTGTTGAGGACACACCTCACATGTGTGCCATTGGTGTCTGTTTCCTACAGAAGAAAAAAGATGAGAAAGAAAATCCAAAGGAACAAGACAAATACGGTATGAATAATTAATCCACTCATAATACAGTGCCTGTCACTGTGGCATTGTCTCTAACATGATTTGATTAGAAACATGCAGTTTTTCAAATTAGTTTCTTTTAAGATTGCTGAAATACATTTTTTTCTAGTGATTATATGCACTTGCTGTATCATTAAAGATTTCTAATTTATTGTATATTATATGTTTTAATAGTTCAAGTTTGCTGTTACTGTAAGCAACCTATTAGTTTTACTCTTTACAATCTCTATCATTTTAATTTTTTTTAATCTACATAAGCTTATCCAGAGTATATTTCATGAAGGTTTGTTGTCTTTCTATTTTTCTTCTTCAAAGCTAGCAAGACCCATTACCAATGCAAAGCATATTTGGCTGTATGTGTCATGAGTTTGTACATTAGAGTTGAGGCGTGGTCCAAGAGATAGTTACCAGGATCTATTTTAGGACACTTATTGTACTGAGCTTAGAAATGGCTGGACCTGTAGGGTTTCCATAATAGTGCAGAAACGACACAAAGGAATTTGTTTGTATTGTTAGTCTCTTTGTACTTCGTATATTATCTAGAGTCTGTATTTATTCGGTAGAGTACTTGACAAGGCAGATGAAAAGATTTATTGGACATTTGGGTGTTTTGGTGTCGTGTTCGTACGCAATCATCTTGCTTGGATAGACAACAAATTAATTGTATAGCGGCGAGTATCTCATAAGAATTAACTACAAGAGTGACTTCTTGTTGTCTTGAGGCTTCAACTTTGAAACCTACCACAATTTTTAGGGACTATTCTTGTCAAGAATTTACTATCTGATTACCTACTCATTTCTGGTTACATGTCCATATTCAATGTGATAGGGCTTAAGATGATGTGCTCTAGCTAATAGTCTTTATCATTATTTATGCTGTTGAAAGGGATAGTGAGGAGTAGAGTAGGCTATAATCTAGTGCAGTATTAAAAATTCCACCACATTGTGCTTCTCATTTCTACTTACATTATATTGCTACATAAAAAATTCCCTCATTTTTGCTTTTGTAGGGTTTCTCATTTTTATTTTTTTTTTACTATCAAGACGAGCATCCAACAATTCCCGGGTGCATATAGTCCTCCCCACCCCAGAATTATCAGGTGATTACTAATTTCCCAAACAAATATCAGGAGTGTGCTTAAAAGGTTATAATAGCAGTTGAATTTGAGTGGTTCTCCAAGGCGCAGTACTTGATCTGTGCTCCATTCAGAACTTATTTGGAATTCGTGCTCTGAAATGTGTGTTTGAATGATTATAATGCGTTTGTTTTACGACATTCATGGATAAGGCATATTGCTAGCTACTTGCTAGTATCAACAATGCTAGAAGACGTTTGGTCCGTATTATTGTGACTTTGTCCTATATATGCTACATCCTTAGGCACATGAATATGTCGATTTTGTTTTATTTCAGTTTATACCACAATGGAATATTAGTCAATCAGATAACTGGAATAGTTTGTCTGTATGCATGTGTGTGTATATATATATATATATAACCTGAAAATGGTTGGGCTCTTTACTAATGTAATTAACCAGTAGGTGTGGCCCTGTTCATAAATGCCATTATACACTCTTTTTTTCCCCTTGTTATGATTCTGCTAGTTATGAGTTACATGTGGTCCTGTTTCTTGAGTAGTCACTAGTTGAACACGCTGGTGAACATAGATCTTTCGTTGTGTTCTTGTTTTCGATTTGTCACAGGTCCAACATGCTACAGAACATAGATCTTTTGTTACTTTGTCTTGTTTTTCGATTTGTTACAAGTCTTTGATATTATTGCAGTGACTACATGTCCTTAAGATTACATTATGTTTAAATATTGTTGGTCCATCTCAAGTCTCAAGTTCAAATACCATGTTAAAGATACAAGACTGAAGAGTAAAAAACAGAAAATTACTGCATGTGCTGTAACAAGTTGTCTGGAATTGTTAAAGAAAAAGTAGGAGTCTGTCACATGCTTTGCTCTCCAAATATATAATAACATACAGCGTGGTTGTCACCTGATTTCTAGCCTCCCAATAACGTGGGCATTCATTGGTAATTGGCTGCTTTAAATATCATTGAAACTCTATAGATTTGCTCAATTTTTTCCCCATTAATTTATGTAATCCAACTTGGAATTGATTATTTTTTATTTTTTTTATTCTTATGTATTTTCTGTGTAACAAGGTACGTACAAGAGTATGGCAGAGGACAGCATGTTGTTTTCGTACCATGACAGGATTGCATGAGAGGAAGAATTGTTATCAGTTCTTGAGAAAAGAATAATTAGCTGTTGAATATTTTTTGTAGAGAAATATTTATCTGTTACATTACTAACATCCCATTGTTGTTCTGTGGATTTGGAATGTACTATCAAAATAGGGGGAAAATAGAATGTTCTAATTTCATATTCATTTGCTTGTAGGCGAGCTTACGGGATATTGCTTGGTCCGTGATCATAATATATTTGGTGGGGTTAGTCGCAAAATGCAACAGCATTTTTTGGTCTTGACGAAAGCTCTCGCATGCCATATGTTTGATCATAGCGATAAGGTACGAAATAAAGGAGAAAATAGAAATTTTGATGAGTGCATAATTGTTGTTTTGTTTTATTATATATTAATCAGGATGTGATATGGCGGAAAATGTTGTCAATTTGAACATAGTTTTGAATTCGATATCATTATGGATCATGTTAGGAAGAATGCTCTTGAATGTGGTGGCAATAATCTAGGTAGAATCATGTGGGATGTTGTTTAGGCCCAAAGACTTCCCAAAATGTGGATTGGTGGTGGTGGTGGTGTTTAATGTGATGTGCTTTGCTTGCATGGGAAGGTCTCAACTCTTCTCATCTTATCCCATTGCAATATAGAACAAAAAAGTAGTAATTGGAGGGAGAGAGAGAGAGATGCACAATTATTGATGATATGTGTAGTTTACACATGCTAAGATGATAAAAGGAGGTGATGTTGATCTTTGAGATGGATAGGATTAGAAAAAAGGAAGCAAAACCACATGGATAAGAAAGTGAAGGGATCAGAGGTCACATGAGGGATGCCATAGCTTCATTAGGCAGGGAAGGGACCAACTCATGCCATCTCTCTCAATCCCATTTGAGGTTCCACGATGGCTTTACCTCACTCAAATATCCAACTTGCCCACCATGATTGCCACATGTTGTTCCCCATTTCTCACCCACCAACTCTCACAAAGTGGGTTACCACATTGATTATTAATTAGTAACCTCCTTTGGGTCAACAATTTGGTTATGCCTAGCTATTGCCTTAAAGCTTTGTCATATCAAATTAATTATTGAAGTGGTAATAGCCTAATATGAGCAAGTGCCTATACCCTACGTAGATAAACTATACTTTATGTTAGAGCGAAAAATGTCATTCAGAACGCAAAATTGCGACCTTGTGAGCGTGATCTTACATTTAAATAACAAAATTTTGTATAACGAAAACCTTACACAGTGAATCGCATCTATATTCAATGTATCCATGTATAAAAATCCTAGAGAGTTTCATGGAAGAACCTTCAGGATTGTGTGAACATTAAACAAGGGATAGAGCATAGACTTAAGAGGCTCAATGGAGGTGAAGTAACAAGTCAAGATTCTATCTTATCCCTTTTTCCACATGTTACAGCTTTGTGCTTAAGAAAACCAAGCTAGAAAAGGTCTGCATCATCTTTGATTTGATTTTGTGCTCTTTTTTGATGAATTCAAGGAATATATTTAAATATAGGTTAGCTTGTGGTGGTCTGTTTTTGCATATTTAAGTAACACCATATACACGTATAGTCACTTTGTGAGGAGGTTAGGTTCATAGTTTCACACTCAAGTTTCAAGTAGCTATAGCTAGCAACTAAAATAGTAGTCTACTTTTGGAAAATGTGGTCCCGCTGATCCTGTTGGTAAACTAGGATGCAGATCCTTGATTATTCTATAGTTAAACCCAATTAAGCTAGCGTCACGTATACTTACAACTTTTTGCGCTAAAAATATCATTCGTCAACGCCATCACTGCTATTATAAAGTCTACAGAGCTGCACTGCGTTGAGAAGTCAAACACAATATGATGCAACTAAAATTTTCCAGCTCATGAGAATCACCAAGTCGTGGCATATATGGTCACATGCAAACTTTGATTACATTTGGCATATCGGAAACCGTGTGGGTGAAGATAAAATTATTGTTTCAACACCTCATGCCCCATATTTTTGTTAAGTTATGTAGAAACTGTAGTGGTGAATTTGTTTGATCTGTTTGGTGTGGACCAAGTATATATGATGATTATTATTATTATTCTTTGGCGTGTGTGTACTTGTGATCATCATGTGCAGGACAGAAATGGCTTGTCAGTTTTTAGAATCCAAGCAATGTGGTGTACTGTGAAGAGTCCTTTTGAGAATGGATAGATGAGAACATGTTGTAGTTGTGGTGAAAAGATTGATTCCAATGGGGATGGGATGGGCAATAGCTAGCAAGTGCTTGCTTATAGTCAATACCTAACTTGTGTACAATGAAGAAAAATGATGAAGATCAATATCATCATGTGGCATATGTGGATGTCACAAAGTCTTGTGTTAGCTATAAACATGTCACAAGCCTTAGTACAATTATCATCTTCTTGTTTGGTGATTGTTTGGAATTTCTGGTCTGTTCATGTATTTGATGATTTTTTCTTTTCTTTTTCTACAGGAAAATAAAACTTGAATTTTATAGAAATCCGTTGATGTGCCTTTTCGACTCAGGATTCAACTAGACATGACTAGGGATAACTCTCCCCTATAAACTCAAATAACTCACCTCATACAGTCATTCTGCATGCAGGGAGACTCGAACCCTAGACCTCTAAGGGAATTCGAAGCAGTTAAATCGCTTGACCCAACCTGCTTTGGTGCCTTAAGTCATTGTTGGTACTTGTATATATAGCCTAAGTAAAAAGTTGGCATATTTTACTTGAAATCATTATTTCAGTTACTAGGTGTTCAGTACAGTGGTTAGTTGCCTTGGGACACTGTCATGTGGGAATTGGGATTATAGAAACTTGAGAAAGCAAAATTGTTAGAAAGTGGCAAGTAGGGTGCATTGCAAGATGGAGTTGATATTGTTCAAGAAAGCTTTACAATTGAAAACCTTGCCCTCCACTCAAGCCACCATTACCTGTACACTTGTGGTATCAAACAAACTTGAATTAGCAGCAAATTCATTGCCTTTCCAATTATATGGGTCAAGAAATAAATGGTACATGTGTTTTCATTAAAAATAATTGAAGTCAAGTTCTCAATTAGCTTTGTAAGGAAGTTAGTAGATGAACTGCAAGGAGCCTGGGAAGAAAACTGAACTGTTAGCTTCTTGGCTGGCCTTTTAGGATCATAACT